>JAVQJG010006075.1:0-15872 GCA_036024015.1 Craterocephalus amniculus | reverse complement strand
GTTGGAGGCAGGACTTGAGCGCAGCAGGAAGGGAGGGGGAGTGACGTGAGACTTGTGTCTGTTCAAAATTTCAGGCTAAGTTCGCTCTCATCTCAGAGTTGTAGACTGCAGCTTTAAGTAATTTCCCCTGCGGAATAATTGTTTTTGGAGAATCAGTGTCTAAAAGATCTAAAAAAGTACACTCAGTCTAAACAGAATTTTCTCTCATTTGTTTTTAGGGATCTGAATGGAATGCATCTAATTTGGACGAGCTGCAAGAGACAGGGTGATTTATTTTAGATTGTAGAGGAGCTAAGATAACCACATACAGCGCATATTTTCATTATGATTCAAGCAAGAAAGAATGTTGTTCATGAGTTCATGTTATCTCTCCCCCCCTCAGAGTGGGCTACATCCTCAACGTTACCAGGGAAATAGACAACTTCTTTCCGGGGACGTTCAGTTATCACAACATACGTGTTTACGATGAAGAGGCCACCGACCTGCTCGCTCACTGGAACGACACATACAACTTCATTATGAAAGCAAAGTGAGTCCCCAGTGGAACAGAAAACCTGTCTTATAAGTTAATTGTAAATATACCTTAACATCATAGGACGTAGTTAACTCTAGAAATGTTAATTAGAATTTCATATGTTTGTTTCGTGTTTTTTTTTCTGTAAAGCACTCTGTTCCCAACTTTGGTTGTTTTATAGTGCTGTATAAATAAATTTGATTTGATTTGGGTATCCAGTTTTGACAGCGAAAAGATTTGTTTATTAAAAAACTAATAACAGGAGTAAAGAATAACTTTTTATGACTCTATCTGTAATTTATAAATGTTATGATCACCTTTGAGCTCAACATGTAGAAGTGCAGGCTCGACTAGTTATGTACGACGGAGAGGACTGAACATAGACAGTCAATGATCTGAGAAAACAATTGAATAAAAAGAGTCAGTGCCAACCAAGAGGGAGAGTAAACAAGGGAGAGACGAACAAATCTCAAGAGCTGTTTGTTTCACAGCGCAGAGTAAAGTGACAGTTCAGTGTACTTGTATATCATCTATTCCAGTCCATTATCTCCTCTGTTAACTTTATCTTCCTCATTTTTCAGTTGCAGTGTAGAGATAATAAAAAAAACGAAAGAAACAGATTTCTATTTCCTTGTTGGCTACGTATGCAGTTTGTGTATTACATGGATGTGCGTATGATTCGTACCCACAGAAAGAACCGCTCCAAGTGTCTGGTTCACTGCAAGATGGGCGTCAGTCGGTCTGCCTCCACAGTCATCGCCTACGCTATGAAGGAGTACGGCTGGTCGTTGGAGAAAGCCTACAACTTCGTCAAGCAGAAGAGGAATATCACCCGACCCAACCCGGCTTTCATGAGACAGCTGGCAGAGTATGAGGGCATTTTAGATGCTAGGTAAAGTCTCCACCTTTGGTTTGTGTGTCTGGAGTGTCATTGACTTATAATCTGTTCAATTAACCTTCTCCTGTTTTTCTCTGATTGCAGCAAACAACGTCACAACAAGCTGTGGCATCCAGATGCAGACTGCGAGATGGCAGAGGGTCAGCAAGGGTCGGCTCAGTGTTGTGGAGGAGAGGAAGGAGGACACCTGACTCCAGAGCCAGGGATGTCTCCCTGCTGCGAGGAGGCACTGTCTGATAAAGGTGCAGCTTGCCCGTCCCCGTGCAGGGCCGTTGCGCTGGAGGTCGACCCCGCCTACAACAACTACTATTTCCGCCGGCTTTCTGATTCCGCACTAGACAGTGAACCATCAACGCCCGTGCGAGGCCCACCCCTTCTTGGCATGGAGAAAGTCTTCATTGAAATCGAAGATGTGGAAAGAGATGCTCTGCTAGATGATGAGGCCTTCGATGGGCGCGAAGGCCTCCCACTCCCCCACTTTGGACCCACAGCAGAGGGGACTTCTGCCCAGACTTGCAGCCGTGGCCCCGAACCACTGGAGGAGCTGCGCCTGAGACTGGAGTTCAGCACAGTGGAGGAGGAAGACGAGGAGGAGGTACAAAAGGAGGAAGCAGAGATGGAGGTACTTATGCAGCCAGATGATGGAAGGGGTGGTGAAGGAGGCGGTGGCGAACCACAAGATGACGAGGTAGAGGGGGATACAGAGGGTATCGGGATGGACCTGGCAACCCTCAATGAAAATTCCAACAACAACAACCACTTCGGCAGTCTGTGCAACTACAAAGTAAGTTTATACAACGCGATTAGCCCATACTTACAACAAAAAACTGTCAATAACTAGATAAATAATTTTCATCTCACATTTATTTTCTTGACTTTTTAATTTAGGAAAAATCCTCCTCCATCTTTCTTCCAAGTGACGCTTCTAAGCCGTCTGGCTGGGATCAGACTAAATGCCACGAGCAAGAAGATTCTTCAACTTCAACTCCTAAGCTTTGCCTTAACCCCAGCCCTCCTTCTGAAGTCCCAAGTGCTTCATTCCCACAGTCCCATCCCTCTCGTGAAGGCCTCATGTCCTCAGTTGGACCCCTGTGTCCTTGTGGTCCTCTGTGTGACTGTGCCAACTGTGCTGCCTGCCTACCCACTGATCCGCTTGATAGAGAGGAGAAGCCAGGAGAGTCAATGGGTTCAGTGGAACCCGAGGACAATGGTGAATACTTGGAAGTTAAGACGGAGCTTGATGGCAGCCAGTTTCCAGCTGCCTCAGATGCTCTGCCTCAGCTGATGAGGGTAGATTTGGAGGAAGTGAAACCTGGAGTGGTTTGTTATGTCGGTCCACAGCAGGAGACCCTTTTACAGCTGCGTCAATCTGGGCTGGTCCGCCGTCATGCAGAGAGACTAGAGAGGCTTTCAGGTATGTCTCAGGAGACCCTGCAGTCTCTGAAGCCTTTGCATGCATGCCAAAGGTCCAAGACGAGTTCCTCACATGGCGAGGAGGAAGAGGAGTTCTCTGGATTTACAGGCGACTTCACTAAAACTTCCACACCATGCCAAGTGCGGCTAGAGCCACTGGTGGTGCCTCTGACCAATGAAGCCTTGCTGGGGGTGGCTGGATCTGGGTTGCTCACACCGACCTCTTCCCCTCATGGCTCCACCTTAACACGCAGCTCCAGCAGCGACAGTCTGCGCAGCGTTCGGGGGAAACCCGGTCTTGTACGGCAGAGGGCGCAGGAGATCGAGACCCGAATGCGGCTGGCGGGGTTGACGGTGCCCTCACGGCTAAAGCGCTCCAACTCGCTGGCCAAGTTGGGCAGCCTCGACTTTTCCTCCGAGGACCTTTGCTCAGCCTGCTCCTCTGACACAGGGACACTACTGCTCCTCTCGCTGTCTCCAGAGCCAGACACCAGCCTGGAGTGGGACTCCCCCACCACCTCGGCAGGGTCCCGACATCGCAAGGAGCCACACACTCCAGAGAGTGCGCTTCCATGTGAGCCCACAAGCTGACAAATCAAGCAGAGTTTCTATGTTTATACACTCCACTCAACTCCCCATCTGACATGCTAGGATGATGGAGAGAGCTGCACATATTCTGGAAACAGGAGAGTTTAGTCCAAGAAAACAAATGAAAATTTAAAAAATGCCAACTGTTATATAAGGAGGGGGCACTCTCCTTTGCCACATTGTTTCTCAAACTGCTGTTCACAGTGATGAAAGTCATATTGCTGTATCTGACAAATGTGTTAAGCCATGAGTTCTTCTACATTGTTGTTTGCATCATGGACAAACAAGTGCCTTACCCAAGAGACTAGAGGCACAGAGCTGTGTGATAAACTACAAGACAAGACGGTACAAGGCACTCTTATAACCTTTAACCTGCTATTCGTTGGCACTTACATCACCTTTACCTGTCAGGTACAAGGTGGTAGCCAACATTGCTAAACTTGAATCCCTTAAAAATTTTAAGAGAAATTAAGTGTTAGATACATGTAGAATTGTTTATCACAGGTTTTGTTTTAGGGTCATTAGATCAAAAGGTTACCTCATGTTGCATTAATGGAGCTCTTGCACAGACAAAAACACCAGGCCAACGTTTAATTCAGTTCCGGAGCGAGGAAATCAGTTTTTAACGCAGAAGTGTATGTCAATGCATTAACTGCAGGAAGGTCTGAGTGAGTGAATGGGATGAAAGGAAAGAGAAGGTTATAACCTTTGCCAGCGACACTGTTTTCAACAAACAGACCAGGAGCTTTTCTGAGTTTGTTGTTCCTTTGCACTGCTTTTTTTTATTGAATCAATACTGGTACACATCAAGCTATCTTCCAAAATAACATTGCAGTAATGTTATTAACCTCATCTTTCCCTACATGGTACAATGTTTTTGGGACAGCAGGTAGGCAAGGAGTCACTGTGTGGCTTGAAATCATAACATAAAAACACTTAGTGCAAGAGTCCAATCTTATCAAGTCTATGAAAGACTTTCCCAAGCTAAAGTTAGCTGGACATTTCTGACGTATAACATACTGCATAAACAAAACATTACATCTAAGCGTTCTTTAGCTTAAATTCATTTTAAGTGCTGCCAACATTTTAAACTTGTGTGCTTTTTGAAACGAAGACCAAAGTTATTTTTGGCTGTCTTTAATTGGAAACACCATTGAAGCTGTAAAAAATACTGTATGTGAATCATATTGTTGGTTGCATATGTATTTAAATGCTGTCACCTCTATTTGCACCTTTGGGAGTAACGGAGGAGACTCGGAGGAGTCGTTAGGCTCATAGCTATTAAGCTTTTATGCTCATACCATCAATGAGTTTTGAGGCTCTTGGTGTCACTTTCGTGCGACACGATCACAGTAGGTTACGTCACAGTTTTGTAACCCTTTTCTTTTTATATTTAAGTATGCAGTAATTTTTGTACTGTACCTTGCTGTAGTTTGAATGCATATTGCACTTTTTATGTTGTAAAGAAAATGTACTGTATGTGTTAATTATGGAAATAAAAATTTCTTTTACATAATCTTTCAAAGATTCTTTTTTCTCTGTGTGAGCATAAGTTATATGGAATTAAAGTCCTCCTATGATTAATGCAGAGAGGTCTTGAGCGACAATCTTCTGCAGAATAAAATCTTCCGGACAGAGAAAATGATCAGACCAATATATATGCAAACCTATATACACAGTATGTGCACTGACTGGACTGCAATGGAGTGTGTACTCTTGAGATTACATCACAGTGCCCTCATCTGTATGCTTTGGCAGGAAAACCTTTTTCTACCAGCCAGTTTATGTAATATTTGGCTTCCTGACACTAATTTCATGACATCATTACATTACTGAAGTTATATGCTCTTGTCCATCCTTGCTTTTATGTTAATAAAGGAACTGAGCAGGCAGATGTGTAGTATTTTCTAACACCTGAGTAAAGCATTTCAGTTTCTGTAAAGTTGAGCTTACAAAATGTCTGATTACTATTAACTTGTCAACATTTTATTGGCAGACTTCACTCCACGTTAGCCTGCCAAGTAACCTGTAGAGTCTGTTTTGAATTAATGATGACCTCAAATCAGAGACAGGTTTGTTTTTTCCACTTCTAAACTGGAATTGACCTGTAACACCTTGCAAACACAAAAACACTGGCTGTCTGTCTGTTAACACAGTAGCCTTCAGTGTGCAGCCGCTGGGTGTGGGCCGGCCCCTCTTCCCCTTCTTCTGCTGGTGAATTCTTGGCTGCTCTACCTCCACTTTTGTTTTATTATCTGAGAGAATATCCTGTTTTGGTTGTTACTATAGAAACCAAAAGAAACAAAAGAAATAGTCTAAGCTGTTTTTCAGATAATGTTCCACACACTTTGACATACCCGAGCTGACTGTAATTGTCCACCAGTAATTGCAGCAGCCCTCTGGTGCAAACTGCAACAATAAAAACTGAGAAGCTGACAGCATTTCCATTTTACAAGCAACACAACTGATTTCTAAAACAGCTAAACTGATGGCGAAATATTTCAGAACACTCAAAATGTGTTTCAGGATTCACAGCAACACAAAAAAAACCCAGCAAAAATAAATAAATTAATTAATTAATAAAAGAATATTTAAAACTTTGAGGCCTGTGCCTATTTTCAGGCCTTTGCACAAAACTGGCATACCCATAATGAAATGAATATATATTTATGCTATTACTTTTGGAGTCATTGTAAAGGGAACACTTGTGATCTTTGTAAAGATATATACAGATCAGTATGTAACTAATGAAGACTATAGATAAAGATTGCACAAATGAACACGTTTTAGACTAAGCTAAAAAAGACTAAAAACAAATGTTTTCTGATCACTTTGAAGTGACGCATCTGTAGCTTTAAACCAAAATAAAATAATAGTACATTTATTATAGTACCTCAAATTATATAGTAAACATTTCTCTAAAGGACAACTCTGGTACAGTAAAGTGGAACATTATTAAAGGTTTGAGTCAAGAAAGTTCAGGGGAGGTCTCCAAAATGGCCATTTAAATCTTCATCTCTTGCTTATGGTGTTCCACAGGGGTCTGTTTTGGGGGCTTTCTTGTTTATTTGATAGTTGCTGCCTTTGCAGCCCATTTTAGTAAATTTTCTTTTTGACTTCAAGATGTTTTTAAGCTTCTGATCTTGCGAAGGTGTTTGCATACTGGTAGGGGTTAGAAGAATGACAAATATCTTCAACTGAATGATGCAAAAACAGAAGAAGTCCTTGCTGAGAGTCTTTATTTGCTTGCCCCATTCATTAAGCTGTCGGTTTGGAACCTTGGGGTAATTCTTGACTCTGCACTGTCTTTGGATGATGATGTAAAATCTCTGGTTTGTTCTCGTTTTTAATCATCAAAAAATATTGCTAATCTGTGCCTATTTGTATCTCGATCTGAGATTAAGATGATTTTTCAAGCCTTCATCTCATCGAAAATTATAATTCCATTTTCAAATGCTTAAGCAAGAAAAATCCCATGAATCCTAGGTTGTCCAGAATGCTGCTGCAAGGCTAATTACAAAATCATCCAAACTCTCACTTCACTCTGAATGTACTGTAATTGCACTGGCTCCCTATCTAAAACACAGTGCTTCATAAAATCCTGGTTTTGACATAGGGAGCCCTACATGACCAATCATGTTATATCCACAGTCATCGACAGCCGTAGTCGCCCAGCAGGTGCCTGAGATCTTGTGATCAGGGTCTGCTGGTTGTGAAACAAACAGGACTGAAAACCAAAGATCTCTTTTAAAAAGCAGCTAAAAACACATTTGTTTAAACTGTCTGTTGCTTAGTTTTATCTTTTTATATATTCTTTGTATTGTCATATGAAGCACTTTGTGATTTCTATCTTGAAAGGTGTTATAGAAATAAACATGTACTTACCAACTCTTAGGCCTGTTTTGACAACATCTCTTCTAAAAGTCCTCCAACTGGGGCATTTCAGGTTTTAGAGAAGAACACAAAAATAACGTTTTGTGGAAGATATTTAAAATAGAAACCACATTGTCTTTTTTTACTTGAAGAAGAAAACAAACAACACAACAGAAAAAACCCAAATACAAAATCACAAGCTTTCAAACAAAACAGAAAATTAACCTTTTACAGAACACAATTAAATTTTTGTAAATTCTTTTCTGATATGCCATTGTCCTTTTGTAATCTTCATCATGTTTTCTGAAATATCTTCTAAATACGAGGTGAAAGATGAACTCCATATGTACATGGTATCTAGGGTAGGGTCATATTAACACACTCCTAATGTCAGAATACACACAAGCAAACAGAGACGGCAATATTAAAGGTAACTTCTTAAAGGTTTCTCAAGGCAGCTAAAAGCTAAGCTTCAACCCAGAGCTTCCCTGATTGTGTTAGTCAAATGTGCTGTGACATCACATGGATGTAATATAAGGCTCCCATTGCTTGGGCAATCGAGGGAGGACTGATCACCACCAAACATCCAACAAAGAACACACAGTCAGTCCTGAGCGAGAGCGATCGACTTGGCTGCAACCTCTTACCTGGTAAGTGTCAATTTACGCATATGATAGTTTTATTCACTATTCTCTGAAAGCAGTAAGCTGTCATTAACCAGGCCTTCGGGCCACTTTGTGTTGTCCTCAGCAGGAGGCTGGTGGAAGATAAGCTTTGTATTTTCTGGATGTTGAAAGTTTACTTTGTGAGAAGTTTGTGGTCCACTGATTTGAATTCCTGTATGTCTGCGTATGTTGAGGCAGCGGAGCACATGGTGATCAAATGATCATTTCAGTGAGGATGAGACAGAATAATAGAGCAGTTGTAAGCAGGGAGGAAATGCCTGCAGGGAAGGGGTTCCCCACACTGACAGAAGGTGGGGATGAATCAATTGATATAAATCCCTCTGTTGCTATTTTAGATTTAACCTGATCGCAAGTAAAACAAATACCTGTGATTTGCTTTACTTTACTTACTACCATGTTTACTTACCTGTGCTCTGTCTTAAGACACTGATATTTTATCATTCGTTTCTTCCCACTTCCTCTTAATCACAGCTTCCTCGCTCAACTGTGCCACTATTGTAGTGTGATAACGTTGCCTCCCTGTGCCATGTGTTTGGTCAGCATGCTCGACTGTCAGATGATAAGACAAGAGCAGTCATATGTTGTTGCACAGATGGGGCATGGGGACACAGACAGGAAAAAGACTCATGGTCCAGAGCATTGTTCATTGTGCCTCGCTGTTTACTCTGCTTACTGCTGCAGTTTAGTGGGTGAAAACTCATTTAGCAATTACACAGTGCAATGGAAACGTTTGTGTCTACAGCACGATCATTCGCATTTTACTCACTCCACTTCATCCCAAACGCTCTCTTATATTTTACAAATCTTAATCTGCATCACATCCATCTCATCTCCATCACTGCTGTGCGAGCAATAAATGCAACAACAGCAGGGCAATGACCTCACAATGATCCAACATTAGACTCATATAAACAAAGATCTGTTGATTCAACTGTTTTAAATGGGTGAATGTACACTTTAAGTGAGTTTTTGAGATTACAACATGTCTTCCTGCAACATGCTGGACACAGTCAGAATTGACTGGCGCCCTATCAATTAAATGGATCACATGAATCCAAATCCGCTGAAAATTATGATAACAAGAAGTATGAGCAAACAAGCTGATGTTTGAAACGCAGTGTTTAGAAAAGTTTTACTGACAGACTGTCATGAGACCTCCGATATTAAGGGAATTAATCACTTAGAAGATCTTTCCTTTAACCAAATGATGATGGTAAATTTTTAAATCCTTTCTTCAATTTGCTTTTTTTTTTTAATTGAGGAAAAATGTTACATTAAAGGAGAGGGAAAAGCTGCTCCGATTCTTCTGAATGAACTATTAGAACAAAATATAGCATTATAATTTTAGCTGAGATTGCTGCTGAATCTTGTGACTGTAATCTGACTTGAAGCTAAGCTAGTGTGGACACAGTGAGGTGCATGAAAAACCCAACAGAGAGAGCGCTGTCGCAGTTCA
This sequence comes from Craterocephalus amniculus, assembly GCA_036024015.1. Taxonomy (NCBI): domain Eukaryota; kingdom Metazoa; phylum Chordata; class Actinopteri; order Atheriniformes; family Atherinidae; genus Craterocephalus; species Craterocephalus amniculus. The sequence goes on along the minus strand of JAVQJG010006075.1, from coordinate 6,444 downwards.
GGTCATAAGAGAGTCAACTAACCACCTCCATGAAAATAACTCCTGTGTGACTGAAATGTATGCAGTATTACATGTGGTTTTCTTCCCCAAGACTAAAACCATAAACTATGATGTTAATCCTAGGCATCCACTTCTCTCTCTCACAGTTTACTCCCACAGTGGATAGCAGATTAATCAAACAGGTATGAGAGTGGATAATCGGGATAACACAAGTTCTGGCAAAGTAAAATTCAGTCATGGTCCACGGAAAATACTTTAGGCTTTATATTCCAGACATGTGGCACAGCTGGTCTTTTCCTGTAAGGTTAACATCATGTCCTTCTCTGCAGACCAATATGGGGCAGAACCAGGACAAAGTTGAAGGTGGAGAACAGGTCCTCAGTGAGGAACTGGAGGAGACGAATCCTGGCCCAAGCTTTGGAGATGTGGCCAGTCAAGCAGGTGATGTCATGGAGGGAGAAAGCCCATGTAAGGAGGAGGAGACTGCCAATATCCAGGAAAAATCTGGCTTGCCAGACTCACAGGACCTGGATGAGAGCAATGAAGCAACAACTTCCAGAGAGAAGCACATAGATTCATGCAAGAGGGAGGATAGTCAGGGAGGGGCTGCAGTAAAGGAGGGTGGAGGTGGACGAGGAGTAGGAGGAGGCAGGACCGCTCCACTGGTTCCACATGAGCCAGACAAGAACCAAAAGAGAAGCTCAGGAACTGAGATACTTGAAAGAACACACAGGCTGTTCAATCAGAACAACCAAGACGGAAAGAAAACCGCAAAGCAGCATCCAGCATCTTCAGAGGTCGAGATGGAGCACCGGGCTGAGGAAATCCTCCCAGAAAAAGATGGAAACTCAGGGGAAGGAAGCGCTGGACTGGATTTTGCAGTGCTCGAGAGCAGCACATGTGGACCTCATACAGGAAGGGAGTTGCTGTTTGCTCAAGATCTGAATGAGACCCTGATTGCAGAAGCTGAGAATAAGGATATCAATCTCGGTGCAGGAACAACGGGCTGCTTGATTGAGAGGAAGGAATTGCCTCCAGCTAAATCCCAACATCCTTTGAAAAACAGTCTGCAGAAAGAGTTTTTATTAGACATGAGGGATACCATTTATTATGGATCCCCAAAAGACATAACGGAGTACAATAGAAAGAAAAAAATCCTAGCATGTGATGAAAACCCAACTTTAAAGGACGTCTCTTCATCAACAGTGAGGTCCACTGACACAGGTGACCAGAAGGACTCATCAATAGAAAATGAAACCATGCCCTCAGATTCTCCACCAAATATAGCCTTGTCCATACAACCCAGCTCCATTTTGGAGAAACTACTGAGAAGAAACAGAATGGAGGAGACCCCGTCTCTCTCTATAATAAAAGAAGTTAATATCAGCTACAAAGACAGCACAAGTGTTCCTGTGAAGGAGACACTTAACAATACAGAATCAGCAACATCCAGTGAGCAGGATGATCAGCCTGAAGGGAACACAGAGATGATTTTAAACCAACAATCCAATGCAAGCCTTGCAACGAGTGACTCTCACAATGAGGAGCAGGAGCAGACACAGGCAGACCGTACCCACAATGCAACCTCACATCTACTTTGCTCTCAGCCTGCGGTGGCTGGTAATTCTACATGTGAGAGCTCACTCACAAAATCACATTATTCCAGAGATGAGAACTTCAACTCAACAGATGCTGCAGCCATGGCAGATGTGGAGATAAAGCCAAATATAGGCCGCTCTCAAAGCACGCCCTCAGACCATTTACAATCAGCTGTTTCACATGAGAAAATGTCATGTGAGGTGAGTGGAGCGATCCTGGAAAAATCTGCACCATCTGCAGGGTTTCATGGAAAGTCTTGCCATAGAAATAGTGACGGGGAAGTTGTGGATTTGTGTCAACTTACAGCTGAGAAGACAGATGCCAGCCTTGCAGGAACAGCTAAAGATGCTGTTGCGGATTTAGCTGCAGGTGAGACCGTCCTCACAGAGGAAAGCCATCAGCTCTCACCCCACACCAAGCAAGATTGTGAGAATCTAACACTTAACTCAATAAAACGTCAGACGGATGAACAACCCTGCAAAGAAAATGATGACAGTGCGCCAATGAGAGACAAGTCCCAGAGCACCCCTAAGTCTCGGCCCGTGTCAGAGCTTATAAAGGAGACTATCCAGCTGCACGAAAAGCTGCAGCACCACGAGCGACCAAAGCCAGCTGAGGTCAAAGCTGACGAGCAGGGCCAGTTTGTGAAGGTGGCACAGATGAAGGCGACTTTTGATTCCGCTCAGAAATCCCCAGACAAGGCGGTCGAAAGGAAGCCATCGGTGAGAAGAGGTAAGGGCATCTAAGTGTATTTTATAACATACACAGTGCTGTGCAAAAGTCAAACCACTGAAGGTGTGACGCCACCATTTATACTGATATTTTCTTTTAAACCACCTCGGTTGTTCCAGACACAGGACAACTTGGCTAAAGTTCCTCATTGGATTGAGGCTTTTTAATCGCTTCTGCATCTTCTAATCCACATCTCACTTGATCAGGCTGAGATAAGGACTCGGTTGAGGTCAAACGTGCTTTGTAACCTCTTCTTCTTATCAGTGGAGATTTGTGATTATTACAGAGTAGCAAATGAATCGGCCCGTCAGTCATTCGTTTTTGAAAAAGCAGAGAAGTCTGCTCTCCCGGTCCATGAGTCATGAAATACATGGTCGCCAGACTGACCACAAACACAGGCATCACCACTTCTCTACAAGCCTGAAGGAGGTTGAAGAACACTGATTAGATGATAGCCTGCAGCTGTTTCCTGTCGTCAGGAGTCTGCCTCACTCAGGATTTGCAACATATTGCCATCTTGTGGTGCTGTATTGTACTTGGGGTACATTGTGTTCTTCAGAAAAAAATTAAATAAATTTTTAATATAATTAGATGATATCTAAAATAATGAGTATTGTCATGTTGTGTTACTGCAAAGCAGTAACACAACATGACAATAATTTTCATAGACACGGTTTCAAAGAAATCAAAAGCTATATTATCTGATAGTATCTGCATTCACCCCTAGTCATGAATCTTATTAGCCTATTAAGAAAAATAACTCAAAAAGACATAAGTCAAAGCAAAGAAAATATGAGCTGTTAAGAAATGTCAAAATGTGCTTTTCTATCTAACATAACGATGGATAGTAATAGTTTGCAAAACATTATATTTCATTTGTAAACAGAGACTGCCCAGCAACATAACTAATTATTATTAAATCGCCTCCGTGACACAAATAATAATTGACGGTAACTGGGAACCTGAATAAAGGAAAAGTGCACTCCGGCCTCTTCATCCACGACGTGACTCTGATTGGCTGTTCGACCTGTCAGTCAAAGAGATCCGTCCCAAACGTGTCTGTTTAAAAAAAGAGAGATGGGGCGGGGCTTGCTGGGAGAGGAAAGAGCACACAGACTCGATTGTGTCAGCAGCGCTGCAGCGGCTCCGGCAGAGAGAAGAATAATTTGGGATACGCGTTGGACTGTCTTGACTATCATTAGATTTTCGGGAATATTTTTTTATTGTCCTCTAAGAAGGTAGGTCGTGGGTTATTTGAATTTAACATATTGTGCCTATTTTTTCATCATACATTGGTTTAAAGAAATCCTCTTCGTTTATCCACCCAACCACAGCAGTCCAGACGCGAAAGTGCATGCGCTAGCTAAAATGAATCGGGATACTCTATATTGTGTTTCTTAGCTAGCATTAGCCTCCACTGGCACTTATCTGGGAGAGTAAAGAAGTTCCTAATATATAACCAATTAAATGGGGGGCGGGGGGGTCATTAGTTTTCTTTTATTCCTTCCCATGTTGAGTGGGTTTCGTGGACAAATCGGCAAGATGAAATGGGCTGTTGAACGTTATTGAGCGGGGTGGGGTGGCTAACCGTAGTGCGGCAGGAAAACTTATCTCCGAAACGATAGATCCACACAGACTGAGGTGCAGTCAGCACAACCGCGCCCTGGCCCCTGGCTCTCTGTTCACACTGAACAATAGCGCATACACCATAAATATCCAGTGGTTAACGCGCCCATTTTCCAAAGATTTTTTCCTTGGATTGAAATGGAATATCGTCAGTATTCATGCAGATGCCAGGCCAGGGTCAGACTTGACCTACGAGCGCAGTGTTATGAAGGATAAAAGAGGGGAAAGGGTCACAGTACAGAAGTTGTCGCCGGTTTCACGGTGTGTGTCCCAGCTGCATTGATTATTGCGTCCTCCGCCGGCTCTACTTTAGACAAAACACGTGGTGAATTGTTGGTATGAAATTACACAGGACAGACATGTCGTAGTTGGTTACAGTGAGGGTGGATAGAGAAATATAACGATACGTCTTGGAGAAGTCCTGGTTAGAAACGATGACTCCATTGAATGATGTTTAAAACCACTTCATCCACAGCTAAAGATCTGCTTTAATCATGCGCAAAACAAATGTTCTACATTATTAGCTACTATATTTGGCTTGAATTGTAAAGCACTTGATTTTTAAAATGCTTACCTCAATTAGGCCACATTTTCTGTAATTAAAATGCTAAATGAGTGGAATTATAGGCTTATAAATTACAGTACTTAAAGAAGAACAGTTTCAAATTGAGATCTTGGGTTCAATGCCAATGCATATTGAATTCACTTATTTATAACAAAGAAAAATGGCAGTCTTCAGTGTTGGGAGCTGAAACCCAAGAATGCACAACTCCTTGTTTGAGTTGACCCAAGTATGAATAGTTAACCCTCCCCCATTAAATGTAGGTTTTGCTCTATTCTATATGGTATGAATTTCATAAAACATCTACTTTAATAGAATTTGACCCACAGATTTGTGTTGTAAAGTGGTAATTATTGAGTCACTTGGCAGACAGAAATGGTCTCTTCAATGTAGCACTAGTGTCGGATGAACTCCCAGATAGTCCTTTGTGTGAATGCCATCACGGGTACATTTGCCTGCTCATGACAATGGGGTAGTTTGATTTGTAATGACTGTGGTTTGTGTGCTAAGAGGGCAGCATGTCTAGCATATTTGACCCCTGTGGTGAACTAGGTTACCTAGCCATCATGTGTAATTGACTGAAGTTTTTCTCAGCTATTCTTCTATGGTGTGCAGAGCAGGTGAAGGCTGACGTGGTCAACAGAAGTACGGCTGTGTTTAGATTTGTTCACCATAAACCACATATCATCCTGTGCTTCTTGTGCTGCAGTAAAAGGTCTAGGGAAGTGTGCAGCCTGTCTTTCTTTGGCTTGGTGGACTGAGGAAATAGGTCAGGAAGCACAGGGAAACTAAGCTAAGATTAGAGAGAGTGTTATTTTCAGTCAAGTGCAGCAGATAATGGACTTTTGTGAAATTATATTGTAATTTTCGCATTGTAAGTTATATGAAATGAAAGTTATGTATTTTGATTAAATATGTATATTACAAATGAAGATGGCTCAGCTTAAAATTTATCTTCATTTAAAATTGACCGTATGCAGTATTTTTTACATCCTGTGAAAAGAATCCTAATATTTGGTTTGCTGTTTGGCCTTTTCCTCAAAGTTTGCATTCTTTCAACATGTCTGACGTTGTACCCTGTCCTGTTGGTGTGAGATGTTATCTGACTCCTGCCAACTATTTTCTACCTCCATTCTGTAAGAATGAAAGATCAAAACTTTAAATTTAGGCGGATTTTTGGATTAACATCTGGGATATGTTTTCACAATCAAAATTATAGTTTTGATTTTGATATTTTCTCTCGTTCACCATGAAATCAGATAAAATTTAGCCTGTTTTGGGGAAATTTACCATGTTAGTTTTGGAGTGCTTTGTAGTCTTAAGAGTTGCAGTCGGAGGAAAACAGAATTACACTTTGGCCTAGCCAACACAACTGTAGACATTTGTTGAAGTAGAGCTGTGTTTTTGTGCATTACTCCTTGGGGAGGGGAAGTAGCTGATCAGGAAGAGTAGGCAACTGCTTTGTACTCTTTAAGTCCACCCCCTCTTTTTTTAAATTGAGCAATAACCAGGTTTTGGAATTTCTCTCAATATCTTTAGTCCTCTTATGTGGACTGACATGTTGGGAACAATTGTGCAGAGAACCTGGGCAGAAACCTATTTGCATGGCTTTTATGCAAATGTAACCTGATACATACACTTCTAAAAACGAGGGCTTTTCCTGTTGTGATTAATTTGTATTTCTTAAAGCGATCCCCATTAAATCAGGACTTATAAGTAGGATAAGGATTTTAAGATTTAGTCATAAGTCTCATGCAGAAACTGACAGTGGGTGGAGAAGGGGAGGGGGGTTCCTGTGGTACAGCTTAAGGGCCTTTTCACATGGCATGCTCGGGCCCGGGTCCGAGCACGTTTGACCACAAATTTTGTCCATGTGAATGCAAACAGGCCGGGCCCGGGCGCGGCACGGGTGGCCCAGATTGGGA
>JAVQJG010006058.1:0-11063 GCA_036024015.1 Craterocephalus amniculus | reverse complement strand
GCCAGACAAAAGCCATCCTCTTCCTGGATCAATTATTCCTATGCAGGAAGTTTCCTGTGTATAAGTGCAGGACATAGTGGGTTCATCTGCAGACTGTGCTGCATAAGAGATAAAGATCGAAGGTTGCAGCGGTAGTCTGGAGCATTTGTTTGGCGGTGGGAAGAATGAAGTCTCTGCAGAAGAATCAAGGACGCACTGACCAGATGTTGGGAGCCATGGCTGACGTACTTACCTCTGTGGCCATGCCCAATCAGCAGTGGGTAAGTTGTAACTCTGTAAAAGATCACTTTGTGTATTCATTTTCTGTTTATGTGAAAACATCGTGCCATGAATTTGAAAAGGATGCAACATGTGAAAGTATTTTTCAATCTTGCAGAGCCTGACGTCGAGCTTATCTCTGGCATCTGACATCATCTCATACCGGTCTTATTTGCTTTTATTGGTATAATTTGGCCATACACCTAAAATGGTCATGGCAGAAAGGCAGAGAGTTGGATGGAAGAGTTTCTAGTCTCTGTTCAGTGCTTGTGAGGAATTTTGGATGTTTCTGTGGAACAGGAAGCGGAGTGGCGGTGATTAAAACATCTGACCATAAACAAAGTCATGCTGGTCAAATGCCACACACCAACCCTGCAAATCCATTATCTTCTCTTTACATTTCACTTTCTTCCCACTCTCCCCTCTGCTCAGCCTTTAGCTTCATTCAAACAAAAAGAAAGGGAAATATCAGATCATCTAGTTTCCTGGAATGATTGTATTTGCCACCACTTTGGTTAAAGGTACAAACCTTTTAAGATAGTCTAATAATTCACTTCAAAATTGTCTGTTTTCAAAGTGGTTGCTGTGAATTTATAGCAGATTATGTTTAATTAATCTGAGCAGAACACAACATGCAGATTTCAACACATCTGGCAACAGAAGTCAAATGTGGAGAGGTCAGAGCGCACCAGAGGGTACGTGACACTTCTCTTTGAAGCACTCTTTGAAAAATGTTTTTTTCCATCCTTAAACCCCCCGACAGAAAGATATGAAATATAAACTATCTCTGTTCTCCAGAGTACATATAGCTATGCTTGCCTGTAGTAACCTATACTTTGGAGTTACTGGGCATTAAATGCAGACTGGAATTACTTTCTGAGAGGCTGCTCTTATCCACGTTCTGCGGCAAAAGAAGGGCCTCATTTCCATCGCATTCTTGTTTCGTGTGTAATGGAGAAACCGATGAAAAAGATGCAAGGATTGTGGAAAAAAAAAAAAAATCAGCCACTGGTATAATGTTTTTGCGGTTATGTGACCATAAGTGCCTTGCACAATCTTACAATCACTTCCTCCCTGAGATCAGGGCTCCACTGCTGACAAAAGCATCTCTGTGTGTAGCTCTCAGAAGGGGGTGAGGCAGACCTCCCATCAAGCGAAGAAGAAAAGGGGCCTGTGCAGGGTCAGTGGGAGCAGGAGGGACTGGAGTGGGAGCGACAGGCGACAGCTGCAGAAAACCCAGAGCGGGGTGACAGAACAGGTAAGACCTGAAAGAGCTGAGCTGATTGTGACAGAGGGCTTTGTGACTCCGGACGTGCAACGCTGTCCAAATAGTAGCCCTAAACAAACCAAGTCAGAGCAAAGACATCTTCAGTTTTGAGTTTTTGTTTCAGATTTCGGCGCAGTAACATGTAGCCATGACATACGCTGAGACAAGAGTCACAGTGGTAAAATTGCTCTGATCTATCGGCGCATGTGCACAAAAGTTGCCAGACTTTCCTTTGAGCTCTGCCTGTTGTTGCATGTTGGCCATGTGTGAATCAAAACGGGCCAATCTGCCATATCTGATTGTGGTCATTAGGCAGAAATAATGTCAGGGAAAGTATTAGATTGGAGGCACCTGAGTGTTAGAAGTTCACGCTTATTAAAGCCCAACCTTTGCGTCCTCTATTAGGACTGATGGCAGTGAATTGCTTTGTTTTAATATACCATCCATAAATATGTGAGAAGGAGAACAAATTCATCTGTGCATGCACACACACACACAGACACACACGCACAGAACGAATACTTTCCAGATGGTGCAAGAAAACATGCTCAGCTTCCTCCTTTCCCTGTCTGCCCCATCACTGTTGGTTGAACTTATTGTCGTTTTGCTGTGAAAGGCTCGCGTGTTGCCATTTTCCTTGAGTGGAATAGAACAAAAGGAGCTTTGTTGCTGGATCTGGTTTTGGGTCTGGAAAGTGTGTGTGTGTATAGGAGGTTTGGTGGTTTGCACCATGTGGCTGGTTCACTAATTTCTGCGCGGAGCAGTATATAGAGTACAGAAAGGGTGTGAGTGAGGCCAGAGGAAGCTGTCAGCGATGCTTATCTGTAATGGAGTTACTCAAATTTGGAATGCTGTTGAAGTTAATGTAGCCAAATATTATTTTTGGTCACTGCGTTAGTTCAGAAAAGCATAACAACACAACGACAAAAACGCATTTTTCAGGGCTAGAAGGACGATAACTAAAAGGGAAAGATTGTTTATTTCAATCCGGGACAAGCTTCTCCACTCCGTTATTTTGTTTTTGCCTAGCCCAATTTCCTCTGGATGGGAAATTGGATGGAAACTCAGCAAAACATGGTAGAAAAACATCTGAACCACAATAACAAGCTTTATCCTAGTCCTGACTACCAGTCGTAAAATAAATGTTTCCACCTATACTGTGCAGGTCTCTCCTTTGCTGGCAAAACAGGTTACAGGGTGTCCTGGGGCGTGTGGGATTGTGACATTGGCAATAAAGCTTTTCGGTTCTTTGGCCTGAATGATGGTTTCTCTGTTTCAGGATTAGGTTGTGTGTGTGGAGCCTGCATGTGTTTAATAATGTGTTTTCCCTGTCCCCTGTTGAGGAAGTGTTGCTGCAGGGAATATTTTAATATTGTTGCAATATTAAAAAATATTCATCATTTTACTATGTCAGATTGTTGATTGTTCACAGAATATCTGTAAAGGAACAGCTTAGTTTATGTTTTAGTGTCAATGAAGGAACTTCATGTGTAAGGTTTTCTTTTACACAGATCATATTCTTTGATTGAAAAAGTCTAAACATCATTTTATGATGTTTTTATTGAACCTTTTGCCTTTTTTTCCCCATAATACATAATCTCTTGCTGTTAATGTAATTACTGCTTAATTACTTATGGTCTACTTAATGTTTATATTGGTTGCATAGAACTGGTAGTTCGGAAGAAATAAATCCATAAATATTTATATATTGACATGGCAATATGCAATTTGTCTGTCAATATGTAGAGTTTTTTTTTAGAGTTATTTAATAATTCATTCATTATAAATAAAAATATGTCTTCAGTTGTGCACAGTAGAAGATGGGAGGGGATTGGACCTGCTTTCTTTAAAGATATGGTTTGTAGGACCATCTGTTCCAAGTTAGACATAAGATGCCTGTGACAGTGCAGTCTACATGATTTAGATCCTTTCTTTTTTCCGCCTAGTTTCTCAAACCGAGCTTATTCTGCTCATCTTAGTTTCTTATCAGTGAAGATTATTTACTTCCCTTTACTTGTCTCCTATTTCTTCTCCTTCCATATGTATGGTACATTTTTCTTTTCATTTTAGATTAAGGCAGTATTTTCAGTGAAGGCATCAAATGGGTATTTAAAGGTTGGCTTTCGCTACAAGTACACTGATATTCTCATTATTTATTTCTGAAATCTAATTTGTTTTTTGTAAGTTCGTAGGTTCCATTATTTACAAATTATTATTATTATTATTATTAATAATAATAAAAAAACCAACAACAACAGTAATAATAATAATAATAATAATATAAAGTTTGTGAGAGACTAGAAGAGTATGTTCTTCAAGCAGAATAGGCATCCCTAAGGACCCAAGGCTGAACTGTGTGTGAATGACCTTAAATGGACAGAGATCAATCTGCAGCTGGATCACATTGGGTTGAATGAGCCAGAGATTAGACAGTAATCACTAAAGATAAGTGAATGGCTTGATCATTAGTGTATATGTATACAGCTGCAATGCCTAGCAAAACTACTACAATGCTAATTAGATGTGGTGTTTCAATGCATCAATCCTGGCATGGTGAGGTGATTATTATAATTAAGATAGATAATTTATATATTCATCTTAACATTTTAATTAACAAAAGATTCATTTAAGCAAATTGTGCAATGGTTGTGTTATTATATTTTCCTAAACATTGAAAACACAAGTACTGTTTATGTTTCTATGATGAGAAGGACTGATTTTTAAAATCTGTTGCACAATGTACCCAATCCCGCTGATGTTTTAACCAAAACCATCTTTTTATTCCATTATCAGAACCTCTGACTCATAGATCAGATATTTCTCTGTAGTAGTCATGACCTTCCGTCATCATTTTTAACCCTTTCGTGCATGAATTATTAAGAAACAGTGCCACATGTTTTTTTGCATACAGTACTTACTTCCATAGACATACACAGTGATGCTTTTTTCCATTTTAATCATATTTAACATTTTATTTATTTAATGTACTTTTATATTTCATTCAAAGTCATTAATGAGATATGCTTCTTCATATTTCTATGATATGGATATTCTATAGAAAATATGGCCGTATCGTTTTTTTTCTTGTTTATCACAAAAGAAAGTTTGGTTATTACAATGTATGTATGTACATATATAAATATGTACATATGTATTCTACAGTAAGTGAGATTGTATTGTATGACTTACTGATGTCCCCTAAAGCATCAAAATGACAAACCTTCCATTACCATCTACGAATATACTGGAAAATTGCTGTCAAATAGATGTCCACTATATTGAACACCATGCATTAAAGGAATATATAAATATATACTGCATATAGGTCTTCTTTATCCTGCACTATCGACGTTGATAAAATTCCGAAGCTTGCTTATTTAACAGGCAATAAAGCAATTTTAAGTTACTTGGATGCAATGGAAACAAGATGTAACCACAAACCACAGCCTGTTTATGGAACACCAGTCCAATTTATTCCTGGTGAAAGAGCTGTAAAGTGAGAATCAACTCGACTTCATTGTTTTTTCTGTCGCTACCACCTCTTGACAGAAATATCCTTGCTTTTTAGTTGCTAGGCTCTTCACTTTGTTTAACACCTACCACCTGCATGGCTCTTGTTTGGTGTTAAGAAGGGAGTGCATGGTTGAGGATTGTAATCTTTTTTTTTTTAGGAAATGCAGCTGGCTGCTATAGTTAAGATTATGTAATGTGTGGAGTGAGAGTGAACAGGTACAGTAAAGGCAGATAACAATCCACTAAAGATTGAGATACAGCTATGTAAATCCCCAGGGGAGCTGCGGATTCAGCTGACATCTCTTTGTGGAGCAGGTCCCAAACTACAAGCAGTGTCTTTTCCATGTTATTTGATACTATTTATGTAACAAAGATATATAGCATTGCTGCTTTAAATGATTTGGAATGACCATTCTTTCAGATGAGCATGTTTATGTAGTATTTCCTCGTGTAGAATAAGCATTTGATGACAGACTGCAACATGTACGTCCCATAAAAATCCTGTGAATCTTGGTTCAGACATGATTCATGATGCACATTTTCCAAAAGTTCATCTTGTGTTCAAGAGAAATTATTATCACTCAATTACTCAAGTCTGAAAGCGGGACGTCACTACCCCACTGCACAGCACTGATTTATATTAGACCGAAATGAAGATTAAAAAGGAATACAATGTAGACCCACATAATCAATGCAACTTTAGACTCACAGATATTAATGAATATAGTTCCTTACATAGCACATACACTGACTGACTTAGTTAAATGAGGATTTCTAACACCAGTTTGTCTCTATTTCATTGTTACAGAATCACAATTTCTAAATATTATTTTCAAACGGTAATGTGTAGCATGTGTAGCACCTGGGTTAGCATTTATTTAATTTACATTTTATCCTTTGGGGGGCGTTTTAGATCCAACTAAAGACCTGAACACTGTCAGCAGCTGCTTCACACTGCTTTCAGGGTAAGGTTCACAATTCAGCTCAGAGGGAGGTGAAGAGATGTGCGTGGTGTTTGTCAGGTTAAGTAAAAATATTCTTATGAGTCATTTCTAGTATCTGTGGTTTGCTGGAGGAAAAAAAGGTTGGACTGGGAAAGAAGTATGTGATTGTATGACTTCAGATCTCAGTGTTTAGGCTTGATATTGTGAGTGGTGTGTGAATATTGTGAACAATATGAGAAACAAGTACTTCCCCTCAGTGAAATACAGTACAGTACAGTGTAATATGCACCAGTGCGGAGACACACCCACACACATATTTACATACCTGCGTGTCTCCTGCAGGGTAATTGGCCAAAAACATCAGCCCTCTACAGAACAGAGCAGAAAAGAGCAGGACAGTTACACCATTGCTACTTCTTTGTAACAGGATTTCAGCCCAAAAAAAATGGGTGGGGGCAACAAAACCAAAAAAAAAAAAGAGACCCCCACCCCCTCACATTGTCCACAGTACCAGTTTGCCTTAATTGGCGCTCAGCTTAAAAACAAAGGAAGGGGAGAAAAACAGAGAGGGAGAGTAACTAAGAAGGGAAAAGCGAGAGAGGAGGAGGTTGGAAAATGAGATGTAAGTGAGCATATTTTGGCAGGATTTCAGCTGGCTGATGGGGTGAGGAGAGGCTAATGTCAATGGGGGGTTGGGGAACACACTGTGAATAAGCAACTGCATTTCTGCTGAACTGAGACTTGCTGTACCTATTTTAGTCGGAGAGCTCCTTCTGTAGCTTAACTGTGTGTACGTTAAGAATAAGTTTACCCCAGGGTGAGCACTTCTTGCAAGAAAGAACCGGCAAATTGCATTCATTCATTCATTCATTCATTAATCACACTTGAGAATCGCTGTGAACACACACAAATATGTGTTTGGTTGTTTGGCTGAAATAAAAATAATCACACCCATCTATTTACAAGAGCGCTAGCCCACAAATAAGCCTTTAAGTCAAGTCTTGTGAATGTATATGCATAGATTTTCTACAGCTGTCCACATGTACAGAAGCCTACGTGTGCAGATTAATCATCTTTAGTGTGTGTGCGTATGTGTGTGTGTGTGTGTTTGTGTGGGAGATGCAGAGCGAAGGAAGGAGCAAAGAAGAGAGATAAAAGAAGAGAGATGAATGTGTGTTAATGCAAGCCTCACCTCACATCCCCCGCTTCTCCAAGCCAGAGAAGGAACATTTTTTCCATATTTCTCTCAACCTTCACTGCTTCGCACATGTCTGCAGGGCTAATTTTGGTGTTCATTTATTGAAAAGGCTTCATTCCAAACTGAGAAAGAAATGTTGTAGGTGTTGAGCGTCACAGTTGATCCACAGAAACAGGAAATCTCAGAATATCTGTCATTCTGTGTGAGGACAGATGTGACCAGTTTGTTCAAATAATATGTTCCAGTTCTTGTAATAGAAATCCCTCTTCAGGTCAAAGATTGAAGCAAAAGTATAAGTTTTCTTGCGGTGGCCCTAAGGGGAAAAAACCCCAAGAAATCTGCATTAACATCTCTGAAAACCCAACAAAAACAAAATGAACAAAAGAAAATACAAATAAGATAATAACACTGAAACTGAAAGCAACAAAACAGAAACATTTTCTAAAGAGGTTTGAAGTTCTTTAATTTCTGTGATCATGTTGTCATCACGTCTTTGTTGTTGTGTTTTGCACCTCAGGGCCAAAGTATTCGGTTCCCCTGCCTGACTAATATGACATGATAATGCAGAAGCATCAAGCAGGATGTTGTTGCTGGAAGTGGAGCTGCTTTAGGAGAGGAAAGAAGCAGATCAAAGTTCTGATGAAGAAAATTGTCTTCATTTTTCTTTTTGTCATTAATTTATTTGTTGTTTGAGAGAACATTTAAGTCACAACTTTTTTAAAAACAAAATCATGCAAATAGTGCTACTAGTTATATATCATGTGATCCTGTCTGGTTGGTGTCACGTCAGTAACAAAAAGGCTGAAAACAAGTGGTTTGGTGTAAGGTACTATAAAAAAGCTATACCTGAAATTATTTTAATCTTTCTAAGAAAAATGGTTTCTACAAAGTAGGCTATATTATGTGGTAAAAGGGGGAAGTCGGACTAACCCCTTTTAAGTCCATACAAATGAATGGCTTTTAGTTAGCGATAGTGGCAAATTTTTAGCTTTGGCACGACGCTCTCTTTCTCAGCCAATGGCTCTTACTGACTGATTGTAATCCGGAAGTTAACCCCATCGGCAGAGAAGGAGCGTAATGCCAAAGCTAAAAATTAGCTGCTTTCGCTAACTAAATGGCCTGGACTCGTACATAAGCGCAATTAATGAGTCATTCATATATATGGGCTTACCCCTTTTACCACATAATATACCGTGTAGAAACCATTTTTCTTAGAAAGATTAAAATAATATAAGGTGTAGGTCGGCTCCATTAAGTACTTTAAGATTCGCATTTAGCTACTCCAGGAATTTTGAATTAATATCCAGAGTGAATGATTTAGAGTTGTCAGCAGTGAGTGGCAGCGGAAGGCAGCATCTGCTACATTTACAATGCTTACCCACTCCCCCCTTTTTTTGTCTTGTTGTTTTTGCCTTGTCTTTAAACTTAATGTTCTGTTTTCACATCCATTGTTACTCAGCCCTCTGCGTTGTGCTGTGCTTAGACACCATTCGGCTGCTGCATCTCCATCAAACAAATGGAGACATTCAGCGGTGCTGTTCAATATTCCAGTGGTGAATTGCCCCCTTCAATCACAACATCCATTATGAGGAAAAACACAGAGAGGCAGGAATGAGGAGAGTGAGAGGGAGGAGAACGGTGATCTATATGTACTGTATGGAGGCAGAACAGTGACCATGGTTAGCTGGCGTGCTAGCTGAGCCTGAGAGCTGAGGATGCACCTGTCACTTCTTGTTCAGGTCCCTCTCCATGTTTGTGAAAGAAAAAGACACGAAAATTGGCACAAGTAATCTAATGTAACAGTGTGTGTATTAATTTTATGCCTGTGAAGCTACTGCGTCAGGCAGCCGCAGTTGTATGTTTGCTCTGTTCCCTTCAGATGACAGAGCTGTCCTGACAGCAGTCTGCCACCGCCTTGTCAGGGTGGAGAGATGTATGCGGCAGAGAGGGCCCTGCCAGCCCGCTGAAGCTTTTGACAGTGTGCTTGTGTGTGCATGGTGGTTGGGCGCCTGCCGATACTCAGCCATCTCATGTCTCCATTCATGCCCCCAAAGAAGAACCTGAGTGGGTGACGTGACCTTCCTGTCTTTGTTACAGTAATCAGGTGGGGATGTACGCACAGCCGGACTGCAGTGTTGAAAGGAGCAGACTTGATTCATGCTACAAAAAAGTGAGATGAGCTCACACACTGAGTCATATGCTCAGTAGCTTCAGGCCTGAGAATGCTACACGCAGGACAGAAATTGAGTGGCTGGATATGATAGCGCTTCATAAAACCCTTTTTAGTTCCTGCTGGTGTGAGATTGATCAAAATTTTTCCAATTAAATGATCCTGTTTCACTCACTGACATTTCAGCAGACTGATTTCTTCTATGAGAAAGACAAAAACTGAAAATGATAGTTGATTTATTTTTTGGTGAAACGTTCATGTCCAAAGTTATCTTACTTTCTCCATGGTGTTGGCAGTCAATCAGTCTCTGAAGGATTTCCAGATGAACTTCTTCATATGATGTGCATACTCTTGTCTGGTACCAGAACCAAGGATCTGCACACAGGAAGATACAAGTTTGCATTTCAAACAGAAAATTTGGAAACTATTCGACAGGATCTGTTGCAAACATCTGGATGACATTTTGATGAATGAAAATACATATTCAGTAAATACATCATGTAATGCTACTACCATTTTATTGCTTTTGTTAAGAATTTTCACCTAAATTTATTCAAAATTTGAAAGTGCAGACAACCGCTGTTTGATCAAATATGTGCCTGCAGAGGCTCCAAGCAAGCACTTGGTTTGGAGCAAACGCTCAGCATAGATTCCTCCTGCATTTTTCCACTTCAATCTTAAAGTTTGTGTCTGAATGGACTGTATTCACTGCAAGCATGCCAGGCAAAAATGGACAACAAAGCTTAAACCTATTTGACAGTCTGCAATCTCAGTCTATGAGACTGTTTTGAGAAGAAGTAAGGTGAGGAGAGTATCAGTTCTCTACAAACTTATTCACCATTAAAGGGGTTGGCCAGAATAAAATGCTTCCGAACCAAATGAATCTGGACTCAGTTAGGATTTGGCAAGCTGTACTTAACATGAGAAAAAAAAATCCTTTTTTTTTAAAGTCAAGCGACTTTGCTGCCAGTTTATTCTAAAGCAAAATGGTATAAAATGTGACTCAAATCCAGGGTTAAATAATGGAATAAGTCAAATAGTGGAATAGGGTGTTCATATTGTTCCACCTGCAAACTTCCTGTTGGTCTAAGGTTTGACCCCATGCTTGTTACCTGAATGTTTGGTGCCTGCATAATGGTTTTAATACCAGTGTTAGAATATGCTGGACTCTCGGAAATGTAGGAATTATGGAACTCTTATCAATTGAATAGGTAAACGATTATATGAAATAGTTCCTCTCCTTTCACATTATTCAGTCAGACCAGCCTGCTTGGTTACTAAGGTAGCAAGTCCTGCCGCAGGCAATGGTCATGAGGCCACTGCTTCTGTGAAAATGTCAGAAATCCATTCAGTCAGAGGAGAAATAGAAAGTGTGTTTTGATTTGTTTTTTTCCAGACAATATCAGGCTGTAGAAAATTTTGTTTTCAGAACCACATCAAAGTTTTTTTTCTTTTTTTTTTCTCCTGACCTTTTACCAGTTACTGATTTGCTCATAGACATTTTGCAAAAGCAACAATAGAAAACGTAAAAGATTTTCAATAGAATCATTAGGCAGCAGGGTGGACTTTGGTGATCAGCCCCTCACAACCCTGCTTTGGAATAAGCAGGTACAGCAATATGATGGTTGGATGAAATAGAGTCATCCATCCATCCATCCATCCATCCATCCATCCATCCATCCATCCATCCATCCATCCATCCATCCATCCATA
>JAVQJG010006048.1:0-26702 GCA_036024015.1 Craterocephalus amniculus | reverse complement strand
CAACCACATGGTGGTGCCCTGTACTCCTAAACCAATGTAAATGTACATTTTCCTCTGACCTTTGCTTCTCTGTTGAGCTCTGTTCAGTAGTTGTCGGACATCCTGAAAAAGGACTTTTGACTTTTATGTCCAGTTGTAACAGAAACTGTCTGAGAGAATCTCCTGGCCAGATGGAGGCTATCTTGCAGCTTACAAAATGTTTTATTGTAAAACTCAGAAAGTAATTGCTGATATACTCTTCATCTGTAACTTCTTTAAAATAAGAGGGTTTGTCAAATTTCCTGGTGTTGATTTGTTTTTATACATTTATAAAGTAAGGATGAAGATACTAGTGATAGGCTGGCAGTTGTTTTCTTATCCCTGCAGTTATTTGGCACATATTTTATTCAACTCATTAGTTATTTTCAGTAATGTGCATGCCTTCAAAAGAACGTGTTCATTAAACAGGTTCATTTTTCTTGAACTAAACAAAATGTATTTTTTAAATAAAGAAATCGAACTTGCTGAGATTATGTGAGGTCCCAACAGTCTTGTACATTTTCCTGAAGCCTACTTCACACAACGTTACCCAGGATGGACTGTGCACTTTAGCATAATAAAAGTAGCAACAATCTGCATCAATGCCAGTGCAGGGAAGATACTGACACAGTGTGCACATTACAAATGATGCCCGCTTATGATTAAAAAACTAAGTCAGAACATCAGCTTTGTCAACTTCTGATTTAAAAAGATGTGGAGTTGAAGCAGGTCCAGTATGAAACGATGCAGATTCGTATTTGATTTCTACAATTTGTAGCATTTTTTGTTCGTATTTTGAGAAAGAGGTAAACTAAAAATGTCTGTTTTAGGAAATAAGGCCTTCTGTTACATTGAAATAGTTTTTTTGTTCTCTGTCCAAAAATCAGTTCCACATGCATATAATTCTGTGTCATAACATTTAATGTCAAGAATGATAGATTTCATTGTAAGACACATTATTTTTTTCCCCAGGTCAAGTTTTAACTGTCATTCTCACATCTGACCTTAAAAAATGAAATGGTGAATTATGAAGGTGAACTATTCATTTTATCCTGTGGGGACTAAACTTCAAACTAGTTCATGAGAAGCATGAACTTGCTCAACAATCATTTTTGGGACTGTAGGTATATAGCGGTTTTCTGTATTGTTATCTGATGGGTTTAACGGTGGAGATAATTTCTTTTAAACTGTGTCTCCCTCTGGTGGGTATTTCTGCTACTACAGTGGAACAGTTAAGACTTAATACGATGTTTAACAGGAGAAACACATTATAAGTAAACGAGGTGAAAAGCTCCATCTGCTGTTTATATGAAGTTCTTGCAGTTAAGACTTACACAGGCGCCGCCTTCCAGGGTTTAAACAAACTAAACAGCAGCTAGTAGTTCAACCATTCGGTTTTATTTAAGTGACGAGGACATTTTTCTTTACCGATTTATTTAACTTCAATGTTGCATACATACAAAGTATCTAGAGAGCTACAAAATATGTACTGTTGTCAAGAAGGCGTGTTACAGAGCAAAGACAAGACCATATGCAGAACACGGAAACGTAGCACAGCTTCTTTTCTCTCTGATGCTCCAACACTTTACTGTCAGGTATATGAAAAGATATCACACTTCTGTACCAAGAAAAGCTAATATATATTTTTATACAAAGCACCTTTTTACAAAAAAAACAACCAACAAAAAAACATCTGGACACAAAACCCAAATAAGTGAATGACAGCTGTGTGAGCTATGTCAAGAATCACTTTAAAGCTACCATCAGAGATGGTCATAAAACAGAAAGGTACCAGTACCTACTCTGAAAAAAAAACTACAAACAAACAAAAAACAAATAACTGCTGATACGTTTGCAGCATGATTGAATTTAGTTGTTTCTGTCTGTTTGTTTTCCTTAAAAAAAAAAAAAGCTCCATCAGACATGTTTGCCATCAAAGGCATCAGACCTGCTGTTTTATTGTTAAAATGTCAGAATGTAACAGCAGTGCAACAGTGACAACATTACCATGTTACTGGGCTTGCAATATACAGAGAATGTCATCACAAAACAAAGTATACAAGTACAATAAGTAAACAGGAACATCTCACTACAGTATGTATTCAATAAATGTGAACAGATACACAGGGTAAACAGAAGAAAAAAGACTTACAACACCACACTGTCCACGGGACTGTGGCAAAAAATACTGAAAGATTGAACTCCATCTACATCCTCCAGAGACATTGTCTGCAGTTACTTAGAGATTCTTTAACTGCTCTCTTATTATATTCTCTGAAAGAAAGTCAGACGTTTGCCATTATAAAATCCTTAGTGGATGTTTTAACATTGATGCCCCCGTCCTTTCGGTATCATTGTAGCAGTTGTAAAAGAGTAACTTTAGTCTGTGATAAAGGTTTTTTAAACTAATTCAGATTTAACTACAAGACAGTCCTGACTGTGATTTTTAGAGTCTGCAGTATAGAGCTACTGTTTAATAAACGTTAACTTTCATTTTTTTAACATTTCATTAAACGATAAAAACTTGCGTCAGTCCCTGTCTCACCAGCAGTGCAGTCGTGCCTGCGTCACCCAAGGTAATATCTCTGAAGGTTTTCTGAGCTTTATATTATGTGTGAGTGTGTGGTCGTGGGAAAGAGGAAACAGTAGTGTTTCCAAGAACTCTTTTTTTACAAACACTTGAGCCTGCAAGTGTGTACGAAGTGGACAGCTTCTGTGTTTTTGAGTTGACATCCTGCATGCAGTCAGCGGGTGTACTGTAGGAAACCAAAGTCTTTCAGAAGTCTTTGAATTCCAGCAGAGAAATAGATTTTTTTTCTCAAATACATTTAAAGAAAAAATATTGAACATTGTTACAAAAAAATCAATACATTATTTATTTAACCAATAACTATCCCTCCCCTGCTGTCAGTCAGTCCTGTATAAAGGCAATGTGGTGATTGGTTTCACTTGTATCTCCTTTTTGGTCAAGCAACATGTAAGATTGAACTTTTGTTGGAGCTTTGTGAAGGTAGACATTTGAAACCAAAGGCACTTCCTTGCTACCACGCAGGACATGACGAGAGATTTTCCAGAATTTTTTTTTTCTCTTTTTTTTTTGGTCTCCTACAAAGGAAAGGCAGTCAGTCTTACAAAATCATTACGGTGAGAGAAAATAACTTCTCTCTAAGCTTACAAACTCATTTAAACTTATGCGAACTGTGTCTTAAAAATATCAACAAAACTGGATTCGTAGGAGCAAGCTGATTTCTTGAAGCTTAAATTTAAAAGAAGTGAAGAGGTACCAAACAGTACTTTGTTATTTTTGCCCATTTCATTTACAAAACTGATTTTAGACCTAAAACAAAGGCTAATAAGTATGTTCTAAGGCACTGTACACTTAGACTTTGGCAGATTGTATTGTATACACACTGCAAGCAAATGGTCTTCCTATATAGAAATCACAGTTTTAGTGGCATCTTTTGGAGTTCACACACAGCTTTAACATGTTTAAGGCTTGGGATCAGTGTAGGCCACAGAAACATGTGAACATGGTGCGAGCAAAAAGGCAGCAGGGCTCTGGCTGGAGATTATTACACTATGATCCCGGAGGGGAAAGATTTTCAGAGGGGATTTGTAGTGACACAATAATGCTTTAAAAGCCACAGAGCAAAGGGACCTAGAAATTCTGACCTGTCAAAGACAAAATACTGGTTTACAGCACAGAAATACTTAGCAGGTTACGTTACAACTTTTAAGAAGCAGACATAGGCAAAATGTTTTTTTCTCACAGTGCATTTATTCTCTGTGTGTCGTCTAAGAGCTGGAGTGCTTAAATTACAGTCTATGACTGAAAGCAGAGTTGTTGTTTTTTATTTAAAAATAGATTTCAAATTTTCTTTAAATATTCACTATCACTTGCTTTCACCTGCTCTGCCAAAATAGTGTTAGTTGTGTTTCTTTGGGAAATCTATTTGCTGTGGGTTCATGGATGTATACCTAAAGTGTGTATTCTTAAAATGATGAAGCACAGACCAACAAAATACCCTCAAAACACACTGTACACACCACCGCAGGCTGCTGCATCCTTTTTTCCCTTAGTTAACATAAGAAAGAAGAAGATGACACATATTACCAGTTACTAAATAAATGCAGTAATTTCTTTTGGAACGGCCACATGTATACCCAACAGAGACCAACTCGACATATTTAAAATGAAAATTTCCATCAAAACATAAAAACAACTGTACCGCAATTCACAGCTGCAGTCAAATAAACAATTATATTAAAACAGACGTTAAACAACGGACTTCACCCAATACCTTAACCAAAGAGCATTGAAGGGTTGACTTTCATCTAGAGGCACTGCCACTTGTTTGGAGGTTGTTAAGTCTATGAAAAACCCGGAGAAGGCATTAGGAGTTGCGGCTTTCATTCCTTTACCAATCTGTAAATGTGATGCTGGGCGCCGTGCTCGCTGTTAGAAACTTCAAAAACGCACGCCATACATAGCAACGTCTCCTGGGTGTCCCTGTTCGTCACCACCTGCAAGGGAGAAAACCAAGTCATCGCTGAGTTAACGAAACATCTGTGCTTTAGTTGGTATAGACAGAATTAATTTTACAGACTTGACACATAGAGAACCTGTGTGGTCCATGAGCTCTGCCGCTCGCAGTGAGACTGGGAACTAATCTTTCACGTCTGTCTAAGCTTTTCTACATGTCATGGCCATTTAAGTTTGTCAAAATACACACACCTGGAACAGCAAAATCAGGTAAACTTAGAGGAGTAAGTTAAGGATGAATGACCTCTTTTTGGTTTGGCTCATGGATCCAAATTAATGATTTGTACATTTTCTAGCAGAACATGTATCAAATGACATAAACATTGTAGATTTCCATGGGCTGTAGTGATCTGTTGATTTTCTTCTCTAAAATGTTGTTGAACTTTTTTTTTTGGTGCAGAATCTTTGGGCAGTTCTTGGCACTAAAGAATGCAGCTCATTTTGTGGTGGAAAGAAGAAAAAACACAACAGTTGCAATGTGGTTCATGCACAATTTGGTGCTCAAGCCTGAAAAATTTGAAACATGTTTTGTTTCCTTCTGCATATTTCATACTTCTTATATATTAACCTCTTCTTCATATAATGCATTTTAAAATTCTCTAAGCCTAAAGGTACTTCAATGGAAAAAAAACCCTCTAATTAAATTGTGCAGGCGCACCCCCACACATGCATCTATGTCTGTTTCTTATTTATTTATTTATTGGCCTCCTCAATAGTAGTGAATGACACTTTAAGACCTCATGTGATGGCTAATAACAGAGGTTCCTGCCTTCTCTTATTCTCCCTTTTCCTTGCGGATAATGAGGCTCCTCGGACGATGTTTCATCCTTGTGGAATGACAGGAATGTGAGACCAGCAAGAAGCCAGCTGGAGCCACCAACACACAGACAAGAGAAGAATGAGAGTCTTAAAGAGAGACATCACCCACTCGGGTCAGTGAGGTGATTACCAATAAGATGGTGAAGTTTTCCAGTACGCTGTTCATCATATATTTCTCTGGCAGATGTTTTAGCTTGTGGATGAAGTTGATCATGTATTCACACATGGGAGACCGGCTTATCCGGTAGACGAAGCGTCCGTTCTCAAACCGTGCGTATTCAGTCTGGGGAAAAATGAGAGAAAGCGTCAGAAGCAGACATGCGGATATATCTGGGACACCGACGCTATCCAGATTCCAAAAATTGCTTCGATTTCCAAGAATGACAAATTCACCCATACCTCCACTTTCTCGACCACCTGCTTGCCAAAGGAGCAAACCTTTGTTGAACACGTTATGGTCATGTTCTCTGAACTCTCATACTGACTGGTGACCCCATAGAAAGATCCAGTATCGTCTTGAATGTTGCAGTTCAAATCAGCCTGAGAGGAAAAAAAAACAATAATGTACTTTCGGTTCATTTTCTATGAGTTTCACTTAAAATCAGATAAGAAAAGACAGGAAAACAAATCAAAATTTGACATCCCCCCAGGAAATAAAATACGTTTGTGCTTTGAATCAACACTGAAATTTAAAGTCAAAAGGGTCATGTAACAAATTTTAACACTAACTAGAACACATTTTAAGGTCTTGTCAGATGAGTTAACACAGTGCTAATTAAGCCTATAATGCTATCTGTATTTAATAGTATAATTGAGTTTTATATTTGGTGTCTGTGGAAACATTTTATATGTAGATGTAGGTTATGATGAGTTTATCGTGGATTACATCTCCAAAGAAGTCAGCTTTACAGCAATGTCACTGTTGCTTGCAAGAACAAAACATAAATAAAATAATTTGAGTTGAATGCTCACTGGCCACTCAACATGTAAGAAATCACATTAACAGCCATCATAAAAGAGAGGATTTCAACTGTACGGCAGATTCATTGCATCACATGGAAAACAGAGCCAATGGGCAGGTTTTTCCAGACAGCTGTGGTCCATGCATTTGTGTTTCAGTCAATGAAGTGGACAGAAAACAAACATCCACGCGCTAACTGTTGCATAGCTGCTGAAACGTCGACGTTAATAACCTGTTGGAAATGTCAATAAACAATAAACCTGAAGAGGTTTGTTGTTATCTGCAGAAAATGCAAAGAATCTGTGTTCAAACTCATTAGTGAGTTCAATAAAAGAAAACAGTTGCAGAAAAACTGCTTCAAGAATGTATTTGTTTGGCCGACAGAAATGATAGTTTTGATGTAAGGAAGAACATTTCCTTTCATCTAAATATTAAGTCCCCCCCTGAAAAAAAAAGTGATAGTGACATGTGTCTCCTCAGCTGCTACAGTCTATATTACACTTGGCTCAGCAGCTCTCTGTGTCTATGTCTGTGCTTGGAGCTGCAGACATCTGATTATTGTTTGAATGTTTATCACATCTATACAGATCTCCATAACACAACTGAACTGTATTCAGACTATAATATTCTTCAGAGCTGCATCTTTTTCTGTTGACATAAAAAAGTTAAATATGAGGATGTAAGAAAAAAATAAAGACAGCCAAACAAACAAAAACAAAAAAGGTAAAAAGAAAAAAAAAAAAAGAAAAAAAAGATATTCTATGAGTATATACTTCGTGCAGCATCCGTCTGATCACAGCTCTGGGTAGGATTATCCATGTATATCACACATCGAATTCTATGATCCTGGTCACATCTGAATAAGCACGTTAATGTGTCTGTGCTGAGGAAAAACACTCTAAAGAGAATTAAATGAAGTTACATTAAAAGACTGATTTGCAAGGTGGAAGGGGTCTGCTCCTGGAGGGCAGCCTTTCTATGCCCTGAACATCCTGTTCATTATGGACACAAAAAGAGGAGACATCCTCCCAACAACATTCTCCTCCTTCATTAAGCAAAGTAGTTACACATTCATTATTGTGCAGATTCTGTCTTTCATTTGAAATTTAGATTTGCCGGTCACTTCAAAAGGAATTTGAGGGGACTTGGTCCAAGTGCATGGGGGCCTACTTTGTTGGCTGCCGCTTGTTAGCATTTTGCATCAGGGAGGAAATACATGCAATGTTTAAACAGCCATTAGGAGTGCAACCAGGTCACTCCATTGTTTGGAGATATTACACTGAATTAGCGAGTGCTTTGATCAAAAGCTCTCCTGCTATGCAAGTCCAAATATAGCAGAGTGCATTCTGCAAACATTAAGAGAGCAATCTTCTCTGTGTAGCCTGATTACTCCCAATCACTAACACTAACCTGTGTACACTTGTACTGAACAGGATTCTGCCATGAAGCATTTTACTTTGTTAGAAAGGTTATGGTGATCTTACCATCGGGTGGAAAAAACAATCATATCTATTATCATAATTACCAAACTCCTTCATTTGGGTGATCATTTGTACTCACCCAAAATTTTATCAGGAAGAATGAATTCTGGGGGCCTTTCCCATACAGCTCCTTCAGTCCTCCCTTCTTTTCTGGAAATTTATCATAAATCTGACGGATGTCCACTGACTCCAGCAGGGCATCGCTGTAAGAATGATTTGTCTGTCCGATATGTACAAACAGGTGCTTGTTGTACTGAAAGAATAAAGAAACCGTGTTTAAAACAAACTAAAATCGTTCTTGAAAGTATTTAAAACATAAAAGATCCTACTCTATATAAAGCTGTAGTATTTTGTTACATGTAAAACGCACAAAATCTGAACTCAATACCAAAAACATAAAATACAATAAAAGTGATTTCTGGAAGAGCTTCACATCAGCACCCAGAATGTCTTCAGAAAAAGAGTTTTACTGGAGGAAAACAAGCATTTTCTGTCAAATAACCACTATAATGAGCAAATTGGAGCCAGGATTAGATTTGTAACAATGCACTGTGATGATGAGAAATAACCCTCTGCAGCATTGCTCTTTTTTTTGTCCGCCTGAACTGGTTTACACAGCTTCTCTATTTGATGATGGACGAATCAGATAATAACATCTTGCTCCACTGAGGCCGAAAACTAACTCGTATCCTTTTTTGTTTTCAAGAAAGTCATGTACAGTACAAGCTTCATCCAATTTTAATGAGCTTTAGTTTTTGTAACGCTACAAACTTTAACATATATGGAGTTATCTCAACCACGGTACTGCAAATAGTAGACGAGCTACAGTAGGTTCAGTCTTTGTTCAATAGAAAAACAAGATTTTTACAACAAAGGCAACTGGAAACAAACCAAATGAATTAAAAAAAAAGGTAGGCTCTTGTTTAAAACAGTAACTTCAGTTTGCTCAACTTATTCAACTTTCAAATGACAATATTTGGGTTTGTTTTTAGAAAACTGGATAAGGTTTGTGGCCCGTTAAAGCACAAACACATGATGCATTGCCAAAAGCAGATGAAACAAATAAGGAAATCAAAGAGTAATATTTTCCTTTTATTGGTTCGAGGCCCTTGTTGTGACCACATGAAATTTAATCTTGTGATTGTCCCTCAGTTAAGGCAGTGCCCTCACTATGTAGCCTTTAGGGGAAATGCAACTATTTAAAACATTAAACCAGATTGAGTGAAATGAATGAAAATTACTTTATTAATCCCAGAGTGAAATTGTAATGTTGTAGTACAGTAGTTTGTTGTTTTTGTTCATTTGATTTTTTTTTCTAACAAAAACAGTCATAATCAGTTAGAAGATAATGCTTTGCTCCAGAGGGTGATGCCTGCAGGCAGAATTGATTTTCATCATCTTTCTGTCTTGCAGGATGAAAAAGTGTTGTCATGTACCAGTCCCAAAAGTGTCCAGAAAAAAACTCCACCAAATTGCTTAAACAGCCAAAAAATGATTTGGCTACCTTTAATGAGTTTACGCATTATGTACAGACTGAGTGTGCCTTTTAAGGAAATGCTTAGTAAACAAAACAGTCATTAGTTATTTTTGCAGATTTTTAAGCAGTGTGTCACTACGAGCAAGCCTCTTCCCCTCTCAGCTTGTTTTGGCCTTCTATCAGCTGACTCTTTCCCTGTGAAAATGTCCCAGTGTATTCATAGAGGAAAGGACTGAATGATGAGAGGTGGGAATGAGAACCATGCGATGTTTGGTGTAGGGCTCCACTCACCGAGTCTGGGTCAGTCTGCTGCTCTAAAAAAGCAGAAAACTCCACAAGTCGGAGTTTAGAAGTGCCGATGGAGCGGCCCTGCCATGCTGGTGCTGTGGGTGCTGGAGCTGCCGTGGGCTCGTAACCTGCAGAAACAGCAGAACAATGCAAGTCTCATCCTCTCTGAGTTTAGTTTTACAGTCTAAACATGCAACACAAATCACATCAAGCATGTTTGTCGAGAGTTTTGAGGACATCTTTTAGGAGTTAGGTGTAGTTGTGCCAAGTCAAAGGGAACATTCTTTAAAAAAGAACAAAAACCAACTCAAAAGTACACATGCAACACAATTTCAATACTTGTGTGCTTATATAGAAAACCTATTGCAAGCGGTGGGTTGTGAACATTTAGTAAATTATACTAGAAAGAATTATTGCTTCAAATGATCTGCAGCTTAGTGAACTGCTCCTTTCCGATTGATTGTATTTACGCAATGTTGTGTGCTTGGTAAATTTCGGATAAAAACTGGAGTTCCTGAGACTGATTTTAGGCACAGAACAGATTCTCAGATCTTTCCTCTGCCCTACTTAAAGCAGCAAGGTAGATAACCGCCTTAATCTTGGGGGAATGCGAGTTCAAAGTATCACAACCACCTCATATCGTCGCTGCTATCTCTGAACCGGCCTCCCTCCATCAGCTTATTGGTTTTACAGCAAGAAAACTTGCTGATTCTTACAGTGAGTTTAATGTAACAACAAAGGAGGTTCAGAAGCATTTCAAAATGCATCAAGGACAAGATGAGAAGGGGGACTGAATTCGACAGTGCAATACACTTGGATCCTGTTCAGACTTGTTGCAAACATGATCTAATCACAAGTGACGAGCACCAACTACAGCAGTGAACCCCCACAGGACCGACTGAGTACAGTAAGCACATTCAGAGGGAATCCAAGACACTTCCGCCCATATTCTTATAAAAATTCGAATATGATTCATTCTGTGACCACCTACTGACCTGACCTGGTTCCAAGCTACCACCAAAATGTTTTCTCACTCTTTAGGTTTCCAGAAAAATTACATGGTTGAAAAACAGCATTAAAGTTCACAAGATTCCGCATTCACAGTGATATCTGCAGATGGTGGATAGCAGCCCACCTCTGAACCTTTGGATTTGTCCCGTCAGCCTGGGAGCTGGATCTGGCCATCAGTCGATGCAAGCTCATTTACAGCTGGTTTGGTGAACAACAAGGCAGGAGAAGGCCATGTATTTTCTCTAGCTGCACAGTGAACTACTATAGCCTATTGACATGACATGTAAGCTTGTATACTATCAAGTGAAACATCGGAGAAGAATCTTATAACACTGCTTCTATTTTAAAATCACTATCAAAATGTTTACATGCAAACTAGACATTTAAAGAGCAGGCACAGCTGCCGGCTCACAGAGATGATGGAACAGCAATAAGGAAGAATGAATATATTGAATAAATTATCTTTCCAGGTTAAATGCTTACTGAACTGTAACAGTTGCCAATAAGAGACCACTTTTGTTGGGGATATACTCATCAGGAGGCTTTCTGGCCGAGTTGCCAATATTATTTATTGGTGAAACATTTACCAGCTATGGTTACGGTATTTTTTTTTCATTAACCAAATCACAGGAGTCTTAGCTATAGTATGTTTTAAGCACATATTTAGTGTGCTTGTGTGCAATACTATGTTGTGTAGAAAAATGCTGACCTGCGGCTCGTCAGGATCACTAATAATTTATTCCATGTTCCTTTACCATCTTATTTCTGTTATATAACTAGGCTTGCTGAACCTTTTCCACGTAACTCTACAATGCGACTCTGCAACATGTTCATGTGTGAATAATGATACACTTCAGTTACTGATTGTTTTAGTGATTTTGCAGAAGCAACAGTAGACCTGCTGATGCCCTGTTGGTTGCTCAGCTGACTGCGTGACGTAGGCTGCTTATCTGCATACAGCGCAGGACCCTGAGATCTGATCACTCATGAGAACTAGCACATATTTAGTGCCCCCCCCACTTATGATCACAGCAGAATGTTTATACCAAATGTGATCGGCCTCTTATTGCATTTCACTGAGTGAGCTATTAATCCATTATGACTTGATGATGTCATTCTTAAATATATATAAACTTTATTCAACCCCTTTATTTTTTCGTGTTTCAAGTTTCTTCAGGCTAATAAATAAAAAGGTTTTAGTGGGCAGTTCCTCTATTAACAGGTTTTGAAATAATAGATTTGAAAAATAAAAGCCCTGTAATTATAATGGGTTAAATGAAGTTAGGGTGGACATTTATAAAGAAAAAAAAAGCTTTGTGCCTATCTTCACACTTGTTTAAGTGCTATATGTATGATAATGTTATTTGAATTAATTGAAAATCCTCACTTGAAATGGCTGTCGTGACTGCTGGCTGGATGGGGTAGGGCTGCTGAGTAAAAGGTTTGATACTGAAAAAGAAAAGGACAATGATTATAAAAACAAATTCTATATTTACAAAACTGTATGGGCACAGACTGAAGAATTTTCCCCTCTAACCATAAAGTATGACACTCACTCCTGTGAAGATCCTGGCTGACCAGTCGATATCATACCCTGCCATAACTGGAGAATTACAAACATAAATAATCAACAAAGGACAAACAACAAGGAACATCCAACGGTGAGCAGCTGTTAGTGACAAGATGAAAACGTCTCTTAGTGTTCAGTGGTTCCAGTTACAGTATCTTTGCTAGCACTGCTTTTGATCGTGTGCTTATCAGATAGGGGCATTTGAGCAAAGCTATGGTGTGAAATGTGATTTGGCGTGAGTTTTGCTGTGGCTGGCCCTACTGCTGCTGCCCTGGGTGAAGATACAGTAGACAGAATGGATCAATGATGGGGTGCCGGCGAGGCTCTCACCCCTGCTCCGGGGAAGGCCGGGCGAGGGATGCCTGGCAGACCGAGCTTGTTGTGTATAGCCGTGGCGGAGACGATCTGTGCCGAGGACATGGAGGCCATGCTCTGGAGGGCTTTGTCCTTCACGGCTTGGTCCTTTAACAGCAGTCACAAAAGGCTTAGCACACACAGTAGAGAGAGAGAGAGGAGGGGGTAGCGGTAGCTCCACACACCAAGCTAAAAGCGCCACTGACCTCTCTCACAACAGTAAACAGCAAGCAGGTTAAAAGAAGCAGCATCAACAATTTGATATTGAAGGGAGACTTGTTTTTTTAAAGGTATGTGCCAAACAATTACTTCTGAATTCCAATATACTGTGGCTGGCAGTGGTATGCGCCAAAATGAAACTTTACTTGTTGACTAATGTTTTGCACAAAAAAATATTTGTTAAATGCTCTTTCAGATGCCCTTTTTCTCAAGGTTGCATTTGTCTGCATGTCAAAAACTCATCACATCTAAACATCCCAAAGAATTCCTCAAGTTAAACTGAAGGAAACCAATACAACTTTGTTAAGAGTCTCTCATAATTCCAGTTAGCTCTGTTTGTTTAACCTTTTGAGAGAATAATTGTAGTGATCAGGAAATATTGTTTTTGTATCTTTAAGGTCCTGGTATTCTTGCTGGTGATGTTCAGTCATTTATACATTTATGAAATGCCTGATGAAGTGCGCTCCACATTGTTTTTCTCCCTTTTAAACAAAATGGATGTTGTTTAAAGCCATAAAAACTGCACACAGGCAACCCATGCAGACTCACTGGTGGCGGGAGCTACCGTTAAAACATGCTGGCAGTAGATGCTGGTGAAGCAGAGTCAAGCTGCATATAGGTGATGACACAGACACACCAACAATAATACACAAAGCAGCAGCTATTGCATCTCTATAGCTGGATCACAAATACAAATGAAGCAGTGGATGATGAACAACAAACCATTTGAAGCAGAAAAGCAAGAGAAATAGGAGATAAATACTTACCATACTTGTGACCTAAATGCAAACAAACAGGATCTCATTATAAATTTGCAATACAACTTCTCTATGGAATTCAAATCTGGGAAACACTCAGAGTTATGGGTGCAAATATCAAACAAAAACACCGTCCACTTTAAATTGGGCATTTCTGGTCATCATAACATGATAAAGCTCACACAGATATGTTAGAACACTGGACAACAAGGCGATAATACATTTTTCATTTAAAAATGATCCTTCATCCCATCGATGGAAATCCTACTCTCTATAATTTTCACAATCAGGTTTTGTCTCGAGTGATGAACTACTGATCAAACAGTTAAGTAATGACTGCAATTTTACAAAAATGCAACAGAAAAGACCAGAAGCAGCAGGTTCTGCTGCCGCCCAAAATAAAGGGGGCACTTGTATTTCTCTTTGCCACTGAACTCTAATTTGCTTTAAATGAGAAAAGACAGGGATTCATACAAAAGCTGTCTGTTTTTCTTCAGACAGCCGCCTGCGCCCCTGAAAGACCAGGCATTCATGTGGCTAGCTGCTTGTCTGACACAGTCTTTCAGCACACACACACACACACACACACACACCCACACACACACACACACACACACACACACACACAGACACACACATTAATGAGGGGTCATTAATTCGTGTTGAATACTGGGAGAGGAGCAAAGTGTGAAAGTCAAAACATGAAGTCTCCTCCCCAAGAAAAGACAAAAATGACACAGGGGTGAAGTGTCCTTTGAGACAAAAATACCCCCCAAAAAATACAGGTCAGTAGTATTCAAGATGACTTCTTTCACAATGCCCCTCTCCCATTTTAATCTGACATTCTGAAAAGCTTTCCACTGTGATTTCAACAGATTTCACTATTTCTGAAATGACGACATCTGAATTGGGAGGAAGGAAAGTGACTGACAGCCGTGGCATTGTGAGAACCAGGAGTTATCAACAGATTGGGGGGGGGGGAAAGGAACAAGAGAGCAAAGAGGGCATTTCTGAAACAGCCAGCTTCACGGCCATTCTCCGCTCTGAATGCGCACCACTGAGCCTTTTGACAGCCGGGAAAAGTTGGGTTACATTGTCAAAGGAAGCAGAGGTGTAATCTCCTCTTCACTTTTTTGTTAAACACAGACACTCCCACTCCCCTGTTACCATGCCCCTCTTTTTTAAGAAGTCTGCTTAGTAAGAGATGTAAGCAGACAGTTTTCAAGAGCATCAGCTCTCAGCCGCTCACCAACAGCCAATGCCAGCATGCTTTGCGACATGGGCACACTTACACAGACATTCTGTAAAAACTTGAGCCGGACCAGTAAATGAAGCAGTACTGACCAGTATGTGCAGTATGATTACTAAACAGTGTGGTTATAAGAGGTAACTGCTTTCTTTTAGTACTAAACATATCTCATGAATTTTTATAATCATTTATGCAACATTAACTAAGAATACTATAACAAATAATTTTAGATTTTGCTGTTAAAAATTTGATCAGGAATTTGTAGCCTCCAAAAGTCGAGTCCTGCTAATTTAATGCTCTACATCATCACTTTTCATTTATTGTCACAATCTGATTAAGTCTGAAATGTTTAACATCTTCGGTTCTGACATCTGACTATCTCAGGATAAACCGCAATGACTGTGTTATCCCTCTCCTGCCATAATGTGGTTTAAATTCTGTTTATCCTCAACTTTGGCTTATGACTAAATGCTGGCAAAACTATCTGCAATCCCTCTCAGAATCATTTGTTGTTTCCCTTTAGTGCTTTTTAGCAAAAGATGACATGTTAAGCTGCTAAACTGCAGCGTGTCATGATAATCACTGTGAGCATGTCAGCACTTCTAAATTTGCCTTGTTCAGCTGTAAAATGCTGTATTTACCATTTAAAAAATTGATTCGGGGGATGTTAGGAAGCATTTTTGTTGCTTATTTTGTGCATAATTGCTAAAATACAATATATTTTCTTAAACGATCCATATCAGCAAAAAGCTTAAAAATCTACATAATTTAAATAAATAATCAAAACATATCTAGAATTGATTTTATTATTTAAATTAATTTGAAATGAAAACACACTATTCTAATATTGTCATGGAAACAATATGCAGCAACTATAAAAGCAGCGGCCCATAGGAAAAAGAACAAACATGTAGATGAAACCCGGTAGACAGGAAAGTAACAGCTTGTCTAAAGAGGTGAAAGATGACTCGGAAGAGCTGAAAGAGGGTTAGAGAGACTTAGGAAGGTTACAGTCAGTAATTAACAGGGTTAGCAGGAATCAGAGCATCGGGCATTCACTCTGTCACGACAGGAAACAGGAAGTCAGGAAGCAAAGCAACCAATAAGCCCAAAAGCAGAAAAGCGCATACCTTTAGCTTGGAATGAAACTCACGAGATTTTCTTCTGGCAAGAACCTGAATGTGACTAGACACCTGCGGGGTAGGGGAGGGGAGGAAAACAAAGGAAGAGCCTGTAACCATAGCAATGAAAAGCCCCCTGCAACTGGGCAAAGCCAGACGTACCTTAATGGCAGCTTGGATTTCTCGAACTTTCTTTCTTGCTAAGACCTGTATGTGACTAGACACCTCCATTAAAAAAGAGAAAAGGGAAAATAAAAAAAACAAGAAAAACAAAAAAAAAAAATGGATCACACATTTCTTTGTTTTGTAACACTTCAAGGAGATAAGGTGCATAACTGAAGCATCTCCTGAGCACACATTAAGCTAACAGCCGATTAAGCATTATGCTCTGTGTTGTCGTCACTTAAGTGAACTGATTAAGGAGGATGCAGGCCCCTTTAACACACATTAAGAGCACACAGATGTGATCTGCTGTGTGCTGAATGAAAATTGGCTGGTCTAGTACTCTTGTGGGAGATGGGCGAGGTATTTCACCGGCCAACTCTACCTTTGCTGCTCATGTAATTCAAAATGATCTTCAATACAACTGTGCAAGTAGTCTGGGTGAAAAGTAATGCATGCTGATGTAGGCTCTGAAGAACAGAAATACACTCTATTCACTTAAATCACACTCTATTCACTTAAATCAAACTCAAAATGAGTAGTCAACAGGCAGGTTTGATTTCACAGAAACGCATCATTGTCATTTGTTCATAGTTTAAAATCTTCCTCTTCGGTTTGTCTCCTCTCCTGTGATGGCCCGACACCACATCCAGGGTGTACTAAGCCTTTTATTCTATCACAATTAGGGGAGGCCCTCCTGACCCTGAACAGGATGAAGCAGCTACTAAAAAAGGATAGAAAGATGAATGGTTTGGCTTTTAAACTACACCTGGAATGATTGATGGATAATTAGGAAACAGAGAAATGCAGGGATTTAATTTAGTCTTGTTCTGCCCACAAAATACTTTTACTGTCATGGAAGAAAAACATGAAGCCAGAACTGATGGATTAACGATCAGAACTACCTTTAATGTATTTCCCATACTGCACTATACTGATTCTGTATACGACTTCCCAACTAACAACAGGAACAGATGTGTTTCTTAGCTGTGGGTAAACAACTCTGTCTGAGTCGGAGTCTGTATTGAAGAGTCCCAGAGAGACAAACCATACGCCTTTCCGGTTCAGACTAATCAATTCACACACAATGATCGAATGTCACTGCAGACACAAGCTTGTTTATCACTGTCGTTCAAGCCAGTGGTCATACAGGGAATTTCCTGTTTCAGGGGAACATCAGTGGGCTACACAGAGTAACTGAAACACCATCAGCTACTCAGCAGCGAGTCATTGCAGTAACAAAACTTTGCTAATGACAGTAATTCTCTTAAA
The DNA here is from genome assembly GCA_036024015.1 of Craterocephalus amniculus. Classification (NCBI taxonomy): domain Eukaryota; kingdom Metazoa; phylum Chordata; class Actinopteri; order Atheriniformes; family Atherinidae; genus Craterocephalus; species Craterocephalus amniculus. Next base: position 9,399 of record JAVQJG010006048.1, on the reverse strand, counting down.
AGTAACTTGTGTTGAAGGAAACAAAGGGTCTAATAGAGATAAGAGGCTGGCATACTGTATGTAAAAGCTTTTACAGTTCTATGTCTACACCAAAGTGCATTGATGACTAACAAATTTAGGAATCCCATAACGGAGAGATGCGGCAATACAGCAGTAGCAGTGGACTCAAGTCCCCTCCGGATCCTAGCTTCTTCTTATTCTGCTGCTCTTTGTTTCTTTCCCACAGAAACAAAAAGAAGCGACCCCAGACACTTGTGCCAGATGGCCCTGACGTTCGTCTCTCGTCTTACCTGCTTTCGAGTCCTCGTCTTCCCAGTCCGAAGCTTGATGTATCTGGCTATCAACTCATTCCGACCTGTAGAGATAGGAAACCGGATGTATGAACAACAAAATATCTTCAAAAAGGCAAAACGAAACATGTCTCATCTAACAGAATAATAGATATTCAGATTTGGGCTGTGTGTACAGCAATCAAAGTCTCTGATTCATCATGGCCCTTTCAGAAATTTGAAATGCTTTGGTTGGAGTCATAGAGGGCAAAGTTTTAAAATTCTCCATCCGGACACATCCATATTCCATATCACCCAACATTTCAGGAACAAAATGCCTACCTGAATGGTAACCTGTTTACCCCGATAAGAATAAAACCCTATGACCTCTGTACAAATGCAGATTTGCCATATGATTCTTTGTTTGTTTTTTTTCTTTTTCCTTACAACGCTCCCTACTTCAGGGGTGTGCAGCTAATGTGAATCAGGTGTGTTGAAGCAGGGACATAAAAAACCTGCAGGACAGTGGCCCTCGAGGGCTGACTTCGGACATCCCAGGCCATTACTACAGTAACTGACGTTTAAAGTACGTTGAAAGTATTTGCACCTAAACAGGCTTCAGAGCTTTTTACTCACTCAGTCCGAAAAAGGCCGTTAATCTGAACACTTGCTGAAGCAACATTCACTGCTTGTAGTTTTTAACACTCTAAACACAGAAATAAAATAGGCATCTTTAATTAATCTTTTTTTCTGTAGACCTTTGCCAATGTATCTACACCTTCTATCAATCCTTTCCCATACAAACCTGTCAGACAGAATGTGGGAGCACATTAAATAGCCAAGCTTCAGTTGTAAAAACTATATGTTGGGTCAATAAATATAATTATTCTGTGACTTGTGATACTTAAATGTATAACTTTGACCACTGATGATAATACTGGCTGTTACTTTAAGCTAAATCAATACTGATTATTGTAACAAATACCGTTCATCTAGGGTGTTGTCCTACAATCACTCAAAAAGCTTGAAATAAACGAGAGTGATCTATTTTTAATATGTACAAAACAAGAGATATGTGAAATATATATATCTATATATATATAGATATATATATATATATATCTATATATATATGTATATATGAATAGGATCCAGTCTTACTATGTTCCACCGTGTAGAATTAACATGAGAAAATTCAGCAGCAGCAGCCTTTAAATGAATCTAATTTAACCCGGGTCTCTTCAAAGCCCAACCATTTGAAACGAAACAGACCTAGCTTTTTAAACTATTATAGCAAATAATGGCAACTGAATATATTGGGTTTAAAACAGTGCAGCTCTGACTAAATTATAATTAAAGCATAGCTTTGTAGTAATTTCCAATTAACAATGGCCCCAAACATTCTTCCGCCCTCAACCGTGCTCTAATTGCTGTAGCAATGAACATGACCCTGTTTAGCCCTTTCATATGGTAATAACATGCCGCCAACCAAAACTATTACACAAATTATAGGTAGGGAGGCTCTCTAATTATGTGTCCAGCTGTAGCAAACTAATCCCGTGGAACCGCGCTAGTCCTCTATCAAATTCAACAAACCTTTGTCATAATGAAACATTTTTCTACCTTTACTTCATCATCAATTAAAGGCCTTCCCGTTGTTCTGACACAATGGGACCACAAAGTACCGCACATGTGCTAATAAGCCACATCTTAGGGAATCAGAGGGAGAGGCATTTTCTATCAATGGCTACATATCAGGGATTACAAAAGGAAAGAGCACAAGCTCTCAGAGGAAAACATGTAGATAGCATAGTCGACACATCAGATATATCTCATGTCTGGAGAACAACCTTATTTCTTTAATGGACACAAGGTAGGAAGGCAGAGTTTCATGTTGCAGGCGAATAATGCTTAAGTGACCAAATGAAATACATAGTTGGTCTGGGTATAGCGGCATCAATTACAGCCCTCAAGACCTATTATGATGCGCTATTTACTGAATGCATTTCATGTTTGAGTGAAAAAAAGTTCAAATGTGAAAAAAATAAGTAATTAAATTGAAAAACTGGAATTTAAAATGAGTTTCAACATTTTGGTTTGTCTCAGCAGCCCTTTAAGCTCAGACATGTCAAGAGAATTTTGTCATGTGGAAACAGTAAATAATCTTCATTTTGCTTAAATATGATGGAACCCGTTATGCTTTGGCAGTAATTGTCTCTTCATGTCAGGTCACTTTTTAACATGTTAGATTAATAAAAACACTTCTCATGTAGGAAAAATATCAGAAATATCAAAATGTAGTATGTAGCATGTAGTTATGTAGTTATTGTTTCTATGGCAATAAAGAAGAAAAAAAATTAACGCATTTCAAAAAAGATAACTCATACGTTCTTCATTAACATGAGATCTTTAATACATAAAACACCTGTTTCTGTGCTACACCAACACATTTCTACATGCAGCACAGGATAGGGGTGGGATTTGACTTCAAGATGTAGTTTGTTTGCAGACCCTGACCCTTTTCTCACCGAAAACATTTAGGCAACATTAGTCTGGCTGAACACAGTCATGTGTCCCCACACTTTAAATAAACAACATCTGGGGATTTACAATTCCAGCATGCCTGTCCAGTGCGCCCGCAGTGTAAACTTTACCAGATGAAGCAGGGACCGGCACCATTTTCAATAATTCACACACCGTGGAAACACAACATGACAATACAGGCATTCATGCAAACTCCCGATTCCTAGATCAAAGCACACAAATGGCCAGCTGAAAGCTTGCTTACTGCTGAATAATTCATTCTTTTTACCAGGCTGGAAAAAAAGGCACAGTGGGTCCCGGCTAGCTTGTGTTACACCTTTATTATATTTTTTTCCTCTCTCCTTTTTTCTATAAACCAGAATTTGTTTTAAAAGAAAAAGAGAGAAAGACGGAGAGAGAGAGAACATGAAAATCTATTAAAGATAAAAAGTGTTGCAGACATCTGGTTTTCACAGATGATATTTATTACATACGAAATATTCTGGATTTTCTTTGTGGTAAATACAAACCCATGAGCATTTCTCATTCTGATTTTATTTTTAACCAAACAGATTTTTTTGTTAAGTCTTCTTTTGTTCATCTCTTTTGCAATGGCACCATGTGTACTAGGGAAAGCTTTTACATTTACATGTATTAAAAAATCCCCAGAGAGCAAGCATCCCATCTTGAAGCTGATGCGGCAGCATGGGTATTGTCCATGTTCAATGACTGTCCATTTCTAATAACGCAGGTGTTCAATGCCAGGACAAAAAATACAGTTCTTCTTTTTATCTTGAACTATTAGTGAAGTAGTTCAATGTTAATCCTATTATCACATAAAAAGGGGTTGCTTGTAAAACATAATTTAAAGTTTTGGCACTGAGACCTTGGCTTAAAGAAATACATTAAATAACTAAAATTTTCCACCTTGCAATTGGTTTCTGAGATCAACCTGTTTAAATCAGGAATTATTCTGAAAGGCAAATAATGTATAATACTTATGAGATTTCAGTATATTAGTGCAAAACATTACAGTAAAAATTTATGTAAACTTTTTTCTTAATTATTTTTGTTTGCATTTATTTCCTTTCATTGGTTGCAACAGTTTTTATCTGAGGGTTCAGTAGAGTCCTGGTAGCCAAAGTTGGACAACGCTTCTTAACCCTTTATGGGATGTTCCTGTCGATCAGAGTAGTGAGAAAGGATTAAATATTTATTGTGCCCCTGAACAGATCGGTTCTTCCTTACACCTTGTCAGTGTGAACCTTCTCTCTAAATCTAAATTACTATAGAGGATCTGCCACATAAGAATTTCCTGCAACAGCCCCACAAAGAAATGCTGCTCAACTTGCTCCAGACCATCCACAAGAAGCCAATTCCTCTTTTAGTAAGAAATCCAAGCTGTCTTTAGTCTTCACATTCTCTTTCCAAGAAATGTGGGATAGGCTCCCTCTGCTCTGAATAACAATGTAGCATATTGTCACAGTCAGCTATGAACACACATTTTATGTTGGTTGGTTTAATGAGATTACTTTAAGTAAAGGAATAGGTGTACTGTATCTTGACATTCCTAGATAACATCAAACCTGAATCTATCTTTTACTCCCACTTCTGATACCCTGAATTTAAAACCCAAGAAAATGAATATTACAGTTTAACCTTCTAATGAATTTTCCGATTCATACTGGCCTTGTTACAAGCATTTCATTGCCGAGTTGACTCTGCCATCAATACTGTGCATTTGACAAAAAATGTCTTTGAACTTTCAACACAAAAATAGGCTTGTCCAAATTTGCACAGAGTTGAATGTTTAAAAACTACTACTAACGCCCATAATGATGATATCTGTATATAATCCCCCACTTCTGTAATATCTGTATAAATCTGGTGAGTAACGCATTCTTTCCTAATTTCCACAATAAATATCCATGAAATCCTTACTAAAGCAGTGGTGTACCCCCACAAGTGAAAAAAGCTAGTCCCTAAATTAAGTCTCAACACCTTCATGAACCTGGAGGAGTTAAGCAGCGGCGTATAAAGCCATTTAACCAGCCCTCCTCCTTTTAAAAGCATCCATTCCCTGTAACAGCACTTTTTCCCCCATCTAATGCAAGCACAACCGCAGGCACATCTGGCCCACAACTCGGCCATGAGACGTGCCGGGCCTGACATGGAATCAGTCAGGAGATTGCCTACATGTGTGAAGCCACACACATGCAGGCAATCCACTTTCTCTGCACAGAGCGTGACAGGCAGCCTAACAGAACATACCCAGCTCAACACATTAGGAAACTGTTTAATCCACCATATATCCATCTTTGATCAGCACTTATTTCAATACTATTAAGAAGTGAGTATATTTGTACTAATGGCTGGGCATTAGGTACAACTTTGATAGTAGTTATAAACATCAGCATTTCTTAGTGTGCTGCAAAATAAACAAAACTTTTTTCCCTCTTCTTACCTTTACCATGGTGCAGAGGTTTTCAGAGGTTTAGGTTTGTTTGGTTTTTAGCAACATAACTGCAAAGTAATGGACAGATTTTGATAAAATTTTCAGAATATCTCAGAAATGATAAAAAGAAAAACTGATTAGATTTTGGGTTTGATCTGGATCGCTAACTGAATCCAGTAATGTTTTGAAAACTACAACCGTCAACATGCCAAAACCCTTCCAGAACCATCAGAGGGGTCATTTTGACACCCTGCAGACACAGCATTAAAAAAAGAGAAAGAAAAGATAAATGTGCCATTTAGGGAAGAAACATTTTTTCTTTTTTTAACGTAGCGCTCAATGATGAACGCACAGCGGTCATTTTGAAAGCGATGCAGTTTAGGTAAAAGACACATGCATTCAGTGCAGCTATGTCCAAAATATAAATCATAAAACACAACAAGGATGTTTATTTCTTCTTCTGCTTCAGTAAATTTCTTCTAATTAAGTTTTGGGGGGCATAGTTTGTCTGTGTGCCTGTCTGTTACAAACACAACTCAAAAAGTTTTGGATGGCTTTTGATTAATATTTCAGGAAATATCAGAAATGGAATAAGGGAACAAGTTGGGGAAGAGGAACATTTTGGGGGTGGTCCAGATGACCGCCCAGATTGAGGAATTTTTGTTAGGATTCTTTGCTATGGGAGGAAGGGCATCATTGTGCCATTACAGTTTCCAACTCAACAGATAATACCCACAATCATTGAAAAAAAGAAAGGAGAGAAAATAAATACAAGATGACATCACAGTAGTTATAATTCAACTGTTTGATCCCGATGATGTTGATATTCTGGATCTGGTTATCCAGAAGGGTCATTATACAGGGGGTACTGGGTGAGCTGGCCTTTTTGCTTTTCTTCTCAGCTAACTGACTTGGTGGAGGTCTGCCTTCTCTGACTGCTTCTAGTTTTTGTTTATTAAGAGTATACTTCAAGATGCAACAAATTCATCAGGAAAACATTATGAAATGTTATTATTTATCTTATTACTAATCTTGTCATTAAAACTTTGATCAAAGTAATAAACACTGGCATTTATTATGACATCTGGTGATTGCAAGTACTTTTCTGACATGCTCAGCATCTGATCAAAGTGCACCATCATCTCCAGAACTTATGCAACGTCAGGATCTTCAAGGAATGCATGTCTGTCTGTCATCTATGCAATAAAAACTGAGATATCTGTCAACCCCAGCAGATGGATTCCTCTATCAAAGTGTAAAATGCATCCGTGACATGAATCTGATGTAAAAAGTAATAACAATGTCTATGCACTTCTAAACATTAATAAACTACTGATGAAGCTGAGAATTGGCTGCTTCGTTGACATGATACTGTGCAAACTTTAGATTTGGAGTAAAATATACCAACTTAACAGTATTTTTCAAACAACTTTACACTTTACACTTACAACTTCACAAACAGCCAGATTTGTATATCAAAGCAAAATATTTAGTCAGGCACCAAATGTAACGCCCACCCGCCCAATGGATTAACAATACTATGATTTTCATAAAGGTAGTCATGTAGGACCGTGTGTACCAGACACACGGCCTGGTCAAACCGATTGAATGTCCACAACAGGCACTAGAAAAGTCAAATGCCATCATGTCGCCTTTCATTGGGCTGCTGGGTTTTGTCAGGAGAAAGGACTGGATGCAGGAACCACACGGAGGATGGCCACGCTCTCACATGCAATGAGAAAGGTGGAGATAGTCTTCTTTTAAAATAATAATAATTGAGCATGGGTGTCTTAATTTTGGTACAAAATGTATGTAGGTTATTGTGTGTGTCTGTGTGTGTGTGTGTGTGGGGGGGGGGGGTGGTCTTGTTTCTGAACGAATGCACTTGTGTGTAGCTGGCTGTCACAATGGCCCCAGCTTTCTTGTCATCCATGATAGATGAGTCATGGGTCTCAGGCAGACATTAGCATCATAATACCAAAAACCAACAATATGAAGGCATTCATCACAGGTTTTGGGAATAGTAGGTGGGGACAGCAAGCCATTTACTTGAATTATCAATGGGAAACCACACTTTGCCAAGTGAAGGAGAACTACTGACTTGTTGCCTCAAAAGAAAGTGACAGCATGCTATCAGTTTAGCATCATGTAAGCTGTGGGGTCAGACATTGCTGACAACCTTCATAAAGACTGAGCTCACATAATTATACAGGAATGGGCAGGGCAAGTTTATTTGCATAGCACATTTCATGTATAGGACATTTCAAAGTGATTTACATAAAACATTAAAAGCATTAGAGCGGTGGGCAGAGGAAATTTAAAATAAAAAACAAGAGAAAACAAGAGAGAAAAGGACAGATTAAAAACATGATCATGCGGTGAGAAGACAATATGCCACTTATGTCAGATCAAACAATTAAAACTAAATATAAAACGTCTGCTGCTGGTCAGAGCCTGCAGGTGTTTCCAGGGGATGGCAAAACAAACGCTTCCATGTCTTTTCTGTTCTGTTATCAGCCAGATCAAAGCTACAAACTATTCCAGCCTCTTCAGCTGGAAAATATTTTGTATAATCCAGTATATGTCGGCTCATCCTAACATCTGACTCCAGTCCACTGGCTACTTCTTACAAGTGCCATAACTTCCTGTATAGCTGGGCTCTCATAGTGGAATTACAAACCTATAAGAAAGACTATAAAGGCCAGACGCTGCATGTGTGACGTCATGCCACAATGATCACAAACACTACGGCTATTCTCTGACACACAATAGAAATCCCTCCTACAAGCTGACACTCAGACGAACAGAAGCCATCCTAAATGCCTGCGAGGGAAAACACAAAGCTTTAATCTTTGTCCTCCCGTGAACTGGGCCTACATGCGTGTGATGTGATTCAGTCAATACTTATGTAAACATAAAAACCAGGAAGTATAGTGCATACACATAATTAAAACCTTTTATTGTTGTACTTTTGATGTGTTTTCATAGGTCTTTTGCTTTTTAACTTGTCACAATGTTTATACTGGAATGTGATTTTTATATTGTGATTTTGATATCATGATTTTATATATGTGATTGAGGAGGAGCAGTGTGGTTTTCGTCCTGGCCGTGGAACAGTGGACCAGCTCTTTACCCTCTCCAGGGTCCTGGAGGTGGCATGGGAGTTCGCCCAACCAGTCTACATGTGCTTTGTGGACTTGGAGAAGGCATTGGACCGTCCACTCCTGTAGGGGGTGCTCCGGGAGTATGGGGTGCCGGGCCCCTTGGTGAGGGCGGTCTGTGTACAACCGGTGTCAGAGCTTGGTCCGCATCTCTGGTAGTAAGTCGGATTTGTTTCCGGTGAGGGTTGGGCTCTGCCAAGGCTGCCCTTTGTTTGTCACCGGTTCTGTTCATAACTTTAATGGACAGAATTTCTAAGCGCAGTCGAGGTGTTGAGGGGATCCGGTTTGGTGGCCTCAGGATTGGGTCTCTGCTTTTTGCGGATGATGTGATTCTGTTGGCTTCATCGGGCCGTGATCGCAATTCGCAACCGAGTGTGAAGCGGTTGGGAGGAGAATCAGCACCTCTAAATCCGATACCATCGCCCTCAGTCGGAAAAAAGTGACATCTGGTCAGGATGCCCCCTGGACGCCTCCCTGGTGAGGTGTTCCGGGCACGTCCCACCGGGAGGAGACCTCGGGGTAGGCCTAGGACACGCTGGAGGGATTATATCTCTCGGCTGGCCTGGGAACACCTCGGATGAGCTGGCTGATGTGGCTGGGGAGAGGGAAGCCTGGGCTTCTGACTTGCTTGAATTGACTGTGTTTGCAAAGCGCCCTGACATTACTTCATTGTGAACTGACGCTGTACAAATAAGCTGAATTAAACTAAGTTACAACATCATCATATAGCATAAAGTATTTCTTGTTGTTTAATGACCTAGAATTACTGAATATTGAGACTTTAACTTGTTGCAGTTTTTAAGACTGCTTTGCATCTTCTCATCTGCTTCTCTATCTGTATCATATAGCACATATAATGCTGAATTTTCCTTTAAATTTACAACGTCATACACCTTGGAAATATAAGAAAAAATATATAAGAATATAAATATTTAGTATTTATCAAATATTTTAATATTAAGTCAAGAATTGGTTTTGAACTCATTTCAAC
>JAVQJG010006046.1:0-13546 GCA_036024015.1 Craterocephalus amniculus | reverse complement strand
AAACGTTCCTTTTCTCATGTATCTATGAATGAAATCTGCACGGTATCTTTTAACTTCTCTTGCTTTTAATCTTTTCAATGATTTTGTGTTTAAATGATTTTACTGTAATTCTTCTTTTATGCCTTTAATGTTTTATGTAAAGCACTTTGAATTGTCTTGTACCTGAAAATGTGCTATACAAATAAACTTGCCTTGCCTTGCCTTGCCTTGCCTTAACTAAGCACATTTTAAAACCTTACCATTTGCATGTACTTTGTAAGGCATTTATTTATTGATCAATTCTAACCAAGCAGACTGTATATATGATATGTAAAATTACAGAGCAACAGAAAGAAGAAGCACAAAAAATAGCAAACCATTAAAAATAAACATTTCAAAGGGAATTTTTTTTTATTGGCAACAGCAACTGAATGGAAAAAGAATTAAAGTTATTTTAGGTCACTAGCAGTCAGAAAGGGGCACAATCTTGACTTAACTATTTGATATTTGGACATTTTTATACACTGAAAGTGTTACATTTAAAAAAGGTTTATTTAGATAACTTGAGTTATATAGTCTTCTTTTCATATGGTGCTGCACAAAGAAGTAAGGAATGATTTAAACTAAAATGATAAAAAGATATATATTTTTAGAGTGATTAACAGACAGAATGACAGTCACCAGAGTTATTCAACATATTGCTGAAACATATTGCAGAAGTTAGTGGTTACAAAATCCAATGAGAAGAACAGTCAAGGAGCAATTAAAGTACATTTATTATAATTTATTTAGTATATTTGATATATATTTGATGTATATCTTATTAGAGACATTTCAGGGGTGTTTTTCTATTCATTCATGCATTTAATTTATTTTTCAAGTGAAGTATAATCTTATGAGTGTAAAGATTTTGGCTGGTGACTCAAAAATAACCATGACATTGCATCATGGGTAATATAAAAAGGGAATGAACGTCCTCCTTCTCATTAACACAAGACAACTTTAGGAATACAACTCAACAGTACTTTCTTACCCATTATTCAGACTATCGGCAGAAGAAGAATGGAAATAAACAACTATGCCAACTTACCAGCTGATGGAGAGCGCAGGGAAAGGAATCAGGAGAGAAAGATTTGTTCATCAGGTGAGAATATCTCAGTCTGTAATATCTGTTTGTCTTCTGCGTCACCGTTCTCATGCTCTCTTAAAATAACAACAGTACATACTCTAATAATAGGCTTTACTTAAACATTGCTTTCATCATGAGCTCAGAATGCTTTCAACTCAAAGTCGCATTGATACATAAAAGGATACAATCTTTTCTTTTTATCTATTACTACCAAGTCAAAATTTACATTATACATAACTTTGCCTAGAGTGAACGCATGAGCCCTTAGTAAAAATTGCTTTTATGAACTAAAAAGTTAACACCATGCAGCTTACATCAGTGAAATTATGACGTTGACATGACTGATGTAGCACCTATACTCTCAGTGGTTTTTAGAATAATTCCCTTTACACAGAGGAAAGATATAAGGACTAATATGTCTAATTAGAAGCTCAATGAAAATAAATGAGCAATGTTTAACAACTAAAAGTATAAACACATACATATTTATACATATAAATATTTGTACATGTACAATGATAGTTTTCCTAATGATAATTTAATTTTCCTTGAATGGTGTGTTTTGGAGGACGGAACATCTATAAGCTGGTTGGAGTTGGCTTTGCTCTGCTGTGCATCCTACAGCCAATTCTCACCATTTTTCTTTGGAAAAAAGCTGGTGAGCATCACTTCACTCATTCTACATCAAAGCAGCTACTAAAGCCGACAAGAAAAAAAAGATTGCCACCTTAGTCCCAGAGTTGGTTCCCAGCACTTTTGTGTCTGCTATCAGTCATGACCCTGGACACATTGACAGGTCATAGAGTGACAAACAGCCAAACTAGCTCATGGTTTGGGGCTGTGGGAGGCAGAAACTGGTTCAGCTAAGGTTTAAACCATAAACCCTCTTCCTGTGATTTTGTGTTAATGCTCAGCACCAAACCACCATGCAGCCTAAAAAACGAACCTTTCTTTTTGTTAGTTTTATCATTTTATTCGCAATGAACTGAATAATATGCTGTTGAATGTTGCTTTTATCTAATCAACATTGTTAACTTGCTATAAAATAGATCTGATTGCAGCTTTTTTCAGCAATCATAGGTCTGACATGTAGGGAAAGCATTAACCACTGTCCCCTCACAGCAATCAACTGTGTAAATGTACATATTCTTTCTTTGTCTGTGTGGGTTTTCTTTCACACAGTCCAAAAACATACATGTTATGGGATTTTTAGCGTTAATCATAACCGGTCTTTCTTTTTTTAGCCTACTCTGCCTGCACCCCATCCTCTGGATGAATAAAAATAGATGGTTATGAGTTCAGACTTGAGTATCACACTAGATAATAGCACTATTCAATCCAGTTAACTATATTTGTAAAATGCCAGTTCATATGTCATCTCAAGGCACTTCACAGACAATCAGTTTAAGCCAACTTGATTGTCATACATTCATATATACAAGCAACTTACTAACAAATAGCCTAGGTAAAGAAACCAACAGACTGCATCGAATCTAGTCTTCAATCAAAGCCCTTCTGAGCTGCTTCAGGCGACAGTGGAGAGGAAAACTTGTTTTTAACAGGAAAGCCTCCAGCAGAACCCGGCTCAGGGAGGGTGGCCATCTGCCTCCACTGGTTGGGGTTGGAAACGACAGAAAGGGTGAAGTTAGATGGAGGACAGAAAGAGAAAGCCCAAAGAGAGGATTGAAAGAGAGTGTAGAAAGAGAGGAGTGGAAGAGATGGTAGAAAGAGACAATATTAGGAGGGACACATTCATCAGATTTTATCTAGCAGATCTGCTAAAAGAAGAGAAGTATGTTAATGATGGCAGTACTGACATATGTTTCTACATGAGAGCTGAGGAGCAGAGAGATAAGAATGAAAAGCCCAGTGAAACATGGGACGTCCGTCAGCAGCCTAAGTCTATAGTAGCATAAATAAGGGATGGCTAGCCACCCCTAACTATAGGATTTATCAAAAAGGAAGGTTTTAAGTCTGATCGTAAATGTAGAGAGTGTGTCTGCCTCCCGAACCAAAGCTGGGAGCTGGTTCCATAAGAGAGGGGCCTGATAGCTAAAGGCTCTGCCTCCCAGTCAACTCGTAAGGCCTCTACATATTCTGCTGCAAGAGCGAGATAAAAGTTCTTTTCCGGCAGGGCATTTCATACTCTGCAAGAAGCAGCACGTGAGACGAGGCAGGAATTACTGTGGGGGGCTCGTCTGTGTCTCTGTGTGCAACAAGCCAGTTGACCCGCCTGTTTTTTATTTTATGTGAAAATTGGTCAGTGACAGTGCAGGACTGTATATGGGGCAGTATCCATGTCTTTCTTTACTGTGTGTTGGAAACGTTTCTGTACTTTCTCACCACCTTGATCAGCTATTAGTTAAAGCTGTTCATTCATCCTCGTAACAGTAAAAATGAGGAAGTCACTAAGTCCCCATTCATGCAGTGTCCTCATTCACATCTGGCGAGAACAAAATGATGTCATTATGTTCTCGGACCCTCGGGAGCAAGAACAAAGTTCTCGCTTCTCTCAGGGTATGTAGAGACCTTTAAAGACTCTGGGAACCACCAGTAGACCTGCAGTCTGAGAGCGAAGTGTTCTTTTAGGAACAAAAGGAACTATAAGATCTGTGATAAACACTGGAGCTTGGTTGTGGAGAGCTTTATATGTGAGACTTATATGCAAGACTTTTCAGTGCATATTTAGGACAGCCCACCAGTAAGGAATTACAATAATCTAGTCTGGAAGGGACAAAGGCATGGGATATTTTTTCTGCATCACTCTGAGACAGGATGTCCCTAATTTATCAATATTACGCAGGTGGAAAAAGGCGGTTCTAGAAACCTGTTTTATTATGCGAGTTAAAGGACAAGTCCCAGTCAAAAATAACACCTTTATATGACTTTGTAGACGAAGAGCCCAGAGGAACTTAGGGGGAATTCCATGCCGGTATATCTAAGCCTTGAACTTGCCATGCCAGTCAGACTTGTCTACAACAGCAAGCCAGGTCTCCAGCTCTTTACTGCTGCTATGTATGTTGCTCTCAGGCTCCAAGTAAATGCCTTTGCCAGGATCTTGACTGGTTCCTCGGTGACTGATGGTGTCCTGGTGGTGCTGAGTGAGAAGCAAACTTTGTCAGTCACTTTCCCTTTCTTTATCACCTAGACTTTCCTGGTTCAAAGCTCATGCAAGCAAAGGCGATCATCTCTTCAAGGCCATTCAGGATCAATCAGTAGCCTGGAACAGATGAAGCTGTGTTGTGGAAAGTTTTCTGTTGAATAATCACTCACAGACGAATTGGGTAGCAGACAGAATCTTTTACGAAATAGTGGCCTTTTACATTCAGTTACATAGTTACTTTATGATTCAGGGAAATAACTCTTTTTCCCAGTGTGCCCAGCATTTGGCTACCCAGTACAGATCTGATTTCAGGCTATATCAATGCTGTTTCCATTTCTGGAGTGACAACCCTTGTGAGGAAATGTCGTCTTATTAACCTTAGCTATTACTCATTGTCAGATGTACCAATGTTAAGCAGTAAACTAGACTCTGTTGTCCAGTGTTTAATTTGTAAAGTGGGAGGTGCCGGATCGCAGAGTGGGGGCGGATCCGGCAAGGTAAAAGTGATGAATGCTTCTAGCTTCATGACTTCTCTGCTGCTCAGCGCGCTGCGTGAGCGCGTTTATGTTGGAATATTAATTCTGTGACAGCGCAAGAAGTTGTTGTTCTATTAAATCCTGTTTCTGTAATTTTATGTGAGAATTATTATTAACCTTATTATTTGAGATGCAAACCTGGTGGAGTTTAACGGACTTGGTCAGAAGGATGGCACTTCTCACTGATCTCTTATCCACTTAACCTGGTCCGGACCAAGTTAGGCGTCCAGCACAAGTGATATAGCCTACCCCTATCAGAAGTGAACCAGCATCGTAGGACGTAAAATACTGGGTTAACCCTAAAGTTACGTCAATAAGAGAAAATCCGTCTTCATAGTACAGGCCCCTGGTTTTTTTCCGTACTGTTGATCCGCCGGTACGAATTTCTGTTTCACGTTGCCTAAATTCACTGTAGAATGCATCTAAATTAAGATATTTTGGTGTAGCCTCAATGAGGATTATGAGGATATTTCTAAATGTAAAACATCTCAATTCATTAAATGTATTTACAGGGGCGTGGGGGGGGGGCGGATCCGATAAGAGAGGTTCCGGATCCAACCGCGGAGGTACCGGATCGGGATCCGGCTAGATCCGGCACAAATTAAGCCCTGCCTATAAGTGAGGCATTGAGGAAGAAGGAAACTTAATAATCCAGAGAGGGATATTGCACTGAGTCCCAGCATTTCTGACTTCAGACTGTGCTTGAATCAAACACAGAATTTACTTAAAACTCAGTTTTTTTACTCAGGGTTTGTCAACCCAGAGCTCCCGGTTAAAAGTTTGTTACCCCCCCTTAATGAAACAGACCCCTGATTGTCTCTTGATGTTTGTGCCTTCTTCACAAGGTGTTAATGAAGCATTTTCACTCACTTTTTTCACATTTAAAAGACTGTATTCTTCACATATTCTGCCTTTTCAACACACCACACTGCAGCATAGCTTTAACAGATGGATTTTACAGGTGATTATGCGGAGTTGAATATGCTTATTGAAATGCAAGCGATTCCTCCAGTAGGGGGTAAAAAGAGTGTTAACATCTGAGACCTGTATAAGTGTAAATTTGGCCCCGTGGGAGGCAGGTTATGCAGCGCTGAGCAGCTGGTTCAGCTCCTCTTTCCCAGCTGTGTTGTGCTTCCTTCTAATGAGGTCCTGATTTCTCTGACTGCATCTTGAAAAATTGCTTTAAATTGAAAAATTGCATGAAATCTGTCAGCCAGTTTGATTCATTGTGAAACATAAAGCTGTGACACCCCTGCATTATGACACCAATCTCATCGCAAATACATTAAAATAAATTGAGGTAGCATAAATTTTCTTCGACGCTTCCCTGGCAGTGTCTTTCTATTATATGGTGTGCATGTGGATGCATTTGTTTTTGTGTATTGAGAGGTTTTTTTCCCCCCCTGCGGACAGAAAATAGATTTGATAAATCAAATGCAAATTTAATCTCCATCCATTCATTTTCTCCAGACAGCTCTATTTTCAGAGTTGGGGAGCTGGAGTTATTTACAGTGTGCACAAGATGGGAAGTTACGCATGGAGAGGTCTGACAATTTATAATATGGAGTTCAGACTAAAACAAATACAAGACTGTGTTGACAGATGCCATGTTTGGAGAAGATGGTGTATCAAACGTAATCTGATAACATCAGATATAATCAGAATGATCAATTACGGCTGAAGAGTTGCTGCACAGCTGGAATTTCTGCTTGGAACCTAAAGCTGGTTATGCATTTGTATTTAGTTTCAAACTTTGACTTTTAAAAAATTCAGTTATCATTAAGCTTAGGCAAAGTCTCATGGGCGTTTTTTTCCTACAGCTTAAAAAAAGTTATTCATCCTGTAGCTGGACATGTAAAGTCCTACGAAATTATGGAACATTTTCATTGAAATTGATCAAATTCAATCTTAGCCAGTTTTTAAGACAGCTCCGTAATGGCTACAGTAGATTCTTGCTGCCTACTTTAATAAGTAAATAGACCAGGATGTCATCTGTAAAGCAAAGGGAAGAAATATCACGTTTCCTTAAAATAGATCCAGTGAAAAACTGAAAAAAAGCAATTCATATTTTATCTTTTTGTCCATAATTTTTGTCACAATCTCACCTACCAATGACAAACACTATTTCAATTCATTTTCCATACAATGACTGTTAGAGGAATGGGCCTTTGGTGGTGATTAGACACCTGCATATGTCAAATATTACTGAGTGTTGATTCATATGTACAATTTGTGTGGTGTCAGAAACTCCATCTGGGGACTGTCATGGCAAAGATGTACTGGACATAAAATAAATGCTATAAAATCATCAAATATTGTATTTTTTTAGACATTTTTTAAAATGAATCAAATGAACATCTTCAAACCTGCTTAAAATGATCAAACATTCAATCATTTTGATACTTTAACGCTCTAAATACCAGTTAAATTATTTGTTTTAAAACAATACATAACCTTATTTATTTTTGATAAAGTTAGATGGTGGTAAGCAACTTAGATATATTAAAAGAAAAGCAATTAAGTTAATTTGATATTATTCTTGTTTTTTATGTAGTATCATACTTAATCTGATATTTAAGGCCAAAACTGTCCCCATTGACTTCCATTAAAACTACATATTTTAATCTTACTATCATATTTTTAGATCATTCATTCTTTAGTATCAGTATTTCATTAGGAAGGAAAGTTTCGATATCTGATATTTTTAGTTGATTCCACCAGATTAAACTGGTTCCCCATTGTAGGCAGATGCTGAAAATTCTGGTATTTTTAACTGATTTTTTTGTGGACTGATTTATTCATGAATATGTGTGTGAAATTGTTTCTGGTTATCAAAGTGTTAATTTAGATGTTGATTGACTAATTATTTCACACATGCACGAAAAAAAATCTTGGTGTCCCCTGGTGGTCCCACATTCTTCAAATAATCCTCAGCAGGTGTTTGGTGTGGGGAAACAGCAGCATTGCCATGTTGGAGGTTTTCAGCAGTGTGTCTCTGTCATGGCTTTGGTGTGTCAAACAGATCTGTGCATTTTCCAGTTGATTGAGCCCATAATGATATGAATGTTACATGTTGTAGCACAGTCTGTGGTAAGAGGTGCCTCTTCCTGTTTCCTCAGATGTTTTAAGGACACTGCACATCATGCTGAGATGTGCCAAGTTTTCAGCTAACAGCTCTCTGGAAATCACCTTGAGGCTGCTAAAATCCTATTTTCAGTCTGTCAAACTGTGTTATCTTTGCTGATTTTCACAGAACATGTTGGAAAAAATTATGCCCTCATGTTAATGCCTGAATGAATCATAGGTCACTGTTAAATGGCTTACAAACGTTATTCAGGTCAGCTGCAGTGAGTGGAAATAAAATGAGTGAAAAATAAGTAAATGTCCAAAAAATGAACTTTTAAAAACCTTTCTAGAGCCTGAAGATGACTTTAAATGATCCCTTTGAAACACTGTCTGCTTGGAAGGAAACATATAAAGAAAATAGACGATGAATTAAGATCTTTGCAGAGTTGACCCACAGAGCCCAAAAAATAAAAATATATCTAAACATATTCTCCTACATAGATCTGGTCTTTTCTAAGTTTTGGAGAGGATCACAGTTCAGAGAAACAGTTTTTCATCCCAGATGTGTTTGATGGTGGCACTCATTGAAATGACACATTTACAAACTTATTTTAATAAACACTAATGCAGGAGGAATTTAGCTGGATCTACAAACTGTGACTGATGTCATTGAAACATCTGATTGTTGTGTTAAAATCTTGCATTAGGCGTTGTATTGTAGCGTTAAACAGGAAAACGAGAGGAGGGCTCTGAGGCTAAGACTGACTCCTGTTTATCTGAATGAATGAAACTTTCCTTTTTCACTTGGTATATGGCCTCATTTATTTTAAATAACACTTTTTTCTTGTTTAAAAGCTGAATTGCTGCATTTGTTTTTCTGGGCTGAACCCAGTGTTTTGGGTGGTCAAATGTAAAGAACTGGTGCTGAACGCAGAGTCTCCAAACTGTTCAGTCTGGGACATGTAGGTTTGTTTTGCTTATGAAACTGTGGATATGGGACATGTTTAGATAATCTACCTCTTCGATTGCTTCGTAACATAAATATATAACCAGCCAATCAAATTGCAGCAGGTCAACACATCATGTGGATGTGTTGAAGACAACTTGATGAAGTTCAAGCTGAGCATCAGAATGAGGAAAAAAGGAGATTTATGGTTGTTGGTCTGAGTGTTTACTGGGACTTTCACACAAAAGCATGGAAGTGAAAATATCCAATGAACAGCAGGGGTCTGGACCAGAATGTCAGAGGAGAATAGGCAGACTGGTTGGCAGATCTGGAGGAAAAAGTGGATTTTAAAACAAATCATCTTCTGCACAGAGTGGATGATGATTCTATTTATTTAGATTAGTAATGAAATAGAAAAAAGTGTGTTTTTTACATGTATAATCAGGGACATGTGTATCTCTCACAGCTGCAGCAGAACCACTCATTAGCATCATCTCTCTTCACCACTTTCGCCATACCTGTCTGGCTTGTCAGTGCCCCGGGGGAGTGATTTAAAGGGAAGAAAAACAATACGCCACTTCATTAAATTCAACTGGGAGTCAATAATAATTATTCTAGTCATTAAATCATGTGGATTAATGAGTGTGTGAAGTCAAAGATGAAGGCTTTTTGGTGCCAGACCCGCAGAATCGGAGCAGCTGGTGATCTGCTGTTGCCCTCAGACTGATTTCACTTTTAAAGGTGCTGAGAATATGAACCTTCTGCTTGCACCACCCACAGGGGAGGTTAAGAGTTGTTAAAGGGCCATTCCGTGTTGCTGATATTTCTGATTACATTTTGTACATACCAGCAGCCAGACACCAAATCATCCACAACTTTAATGTCAGCATCAGTGGTTTTACATGAAAAGCTGAGTCGTGTGATCTTTGGTCCAGGCAGAGGCAAGAGAGGACACTTGTTATATTACTAGTGAACATATAAACACTTGAAAATCACATTGGGCCTCCAGTTCCTGCCACTTATTGAGGAACTGCCACATTAGCTCCCTTCTTTTTCTGGTAATTTAGGTTCAAAATAGCAGCAACAACTGGGCACTCTAAATTCTCCCTAGGAGTGAGTGTGTGAGTGGTTGTCTGTCTCTCCATGTCAGCCCTGCGACAGATTGGCGACCTGTCCAGGGTGTACCCTGCCTCTTGCCCGTTGATAGCTGGGATAGGCTCCAGCACACCCGCGACCCAATTGGATTAAGCGGTTCAGAAAATGGATGGATGGATGGAATAGCAGCAACAAGTAGCCTACTCGCATTTCGTCCTTTTTCTCTGTAGAGCTCACAGGTGAGATCCAGTCTGTCCAGTAAACAGTCGTGTGCTGTTTACTGCGTTAATGTTGCCAAGCAACCAAAGATTCTCCTTCTTAATTAGTGGTAAGTTAATTAACCATGAAAGTGTTTCATTAGGAGTTCACAGCATCCAGGAGTAAGGTGCATAAACATGTCTACACCATGCTAACGCCTTTTCTGGTTTAAAAAAGGCAATGATGTAGTGCCATAAATAATAAGCTGAGACACACCAGCTTTCACAGCCAAGAATAAAAGCTGGTGCTGGTGATAACAGAGGTTCCCAACCCGTGGTCCCCGCCCCCCCCTGGGCAAACGGCAAGATCACAATATGAAAATTGTTTGGATTAACAAAAGTCTGTGAGGATGAAACATATCAGACTCTGCTTGTAGAAACACAATGTTCATTTTAAAAAAATCTATAAATCCTGCTTTTTACGTGATTAAATATTAAACTTTATTATTGAAGCAGCCCATTTGAAGGGGAAAGAAAAAGAGAGCTAAACTGATAAATTAAAGGGTCATTATTCAATCCACATAAAATATTCGTTATTAGACTGCCTGGAGCTGCCATCAACGGGAGTTGGCCAGTTTAAGTTAATTAAATAATGGCGAATAACTCTAAAAAGCCATACATGCCATTTCTGAGGCAACTCATTTTTATGGGTGTTTTTTATCATCCGTCCCCACACTCACAGCCCCCCTTATCGCCACCTCATCACCCATTTTAATATTTTTGGGGAGTGACAAACTTCATGATTCTGCCAATATGGTAATGAATCTGTATGTTTTAAAAAATATCGAAAACGTGAGAGCAATGATATATCTATTCAGGAAAGAAACCCAAGAAGACAATATCAGAGGAAGAGAAGAGAAAAAAAAGGAAAAGGGACAGAGAAAAAGATAAGAAAAATTAACATTAGGCTTTTACTCGCTGTAGAAAGCTTAGAGAAGGCACAGTATGCAAGATGGACACTGAATTAGCCATCATTGAGGGCATCTCCGTGAGAAAATCTGCCAAAGCTCAGTAGTGCCCTTAAAGCTGGGTAATTTATTACTCTTCTTCTAAGCTTGCTAACATAATAGTTGAATCAATCCTACAACTAAATACATTCATAGCACTTAAAAGCTTGTTAAGAATAAAAAACACAAAAACAGTTATCATAGCAATCGAGTATGACAAAACATGGCAGCCCTATGTAAAATTATTCTATATATTTCCCTCACTGTTCAGCACTTTTACAAGCATTTTAAATGTGTTTTTATAAGTAAAACTGAATTGTATAACTGATATTGATTGATATTTATTTGATAAGATGTAGCTTAATACTATTGACAAGACTGATGTTAAACGAAGTGACGGCTTTGTTAAGGTAGCAAGGGGGTTTGGGGCAGTGTGTAGAGGCAACTCGGAACAAAACAGCTTTTTTCATTCTCTACTTAAAACATTGCTACAGTAAGGTCTAAATAATCACTGTAGGATGTACTGGATTATAAAGAAGAATATCAATGGATTGTAAATGCAGGCTGTCACATTCACAGCAGAGGGTTGTCAGTGCATATTAGATGTTTAAGATTTGTAATTTCTGCCAGCTAATATCAATCATAGGGGGAACTTCCCAAAGAGCCTCAATTAACCTGTTCAGAAACCTGTAGTTCTCATTTTGGACGGTTTACCCATATTTTGTTACAATCTATGATAATAATTCAAAATTAGATAAGATACCGAGTAAATCAAGGGCTAGAATCGTCATTATGATAATAATTTTCAATAGAGTTGTCATGATTACAATAATCTGTGTCATAATTTTTAGAAACACATTAATTAATAATGAAGTTATTATGAATGCCACAAGAATCTGAACTTGGCATTTTCTTGGTGAGCAAACCTAAACAAATTTGATAAAGTCAGCAGCAGACTGATCGCCTGTCTACCCATCAGTACCTGAGTGAAAAACTAATGCAGGGAAAATTCAGAGTGACCAGTTAACCTAACATGCATGTTCTGGACTGTGAGAGGAAGCCGGAAAACCCGGAGAGAACCACGAATACACGGGGAGACCATGCAAACTCAGAACCCCTCCCCAGCTGGGGCTTGAACCATGTGGTGCTAACCCCCACACCACCACGCAGCCCTAAATTCCTCAGCGCTTACTGGTGAGCGATGCCAACAAGCAGTACATTATCTCATAAAAACACAGCCGAGCTTTTTTCTGGAAGGGGGGAGGGGGGTTAATCTCTTTGAGACAGGAAAACAAAGCCTTACCAAGTTAATACAATATGTTTCAGTCTCATTTAGATAAAACCATCAGGCAGTGAGATGAACCCTGCATCAGATCCGACCCCAACAAGCAGGACCGGGATCGCAGCAAAACAGTCCTGAAACACTTTTTATGTGTGTTTCAGAAGTTTTACCCATGGTGAAAATAGGCTATATCAAAAGAGGTAAGTAAAAACTAACTTATATATTTATAAGTTAACATAAACTCACAAAGTGATTCACAACAATCCATAGGAAAAGAGAAATAATTAAAAGATGATTAAAAAAATATTTTTAGCTGACATTGTTTATAATGACAATGACAAAGTCCTCAAATCTGAAGAAGTCAAAAGGGAGAGAGTTATGAGTCGATGGGCCCAATGAATAGAAGGATCTTTTTCCTTTTTGTGACAGTGAGGCCTTAGTGTGTCACTATACCTCTGATTGATCATGTGCTCTGGCTACTTGGCCACGGGGATATCCCTTCGGCTGCCTGGTCAGTACACATGACTTTCACCTTTTTTACTCTTCCCTCTGTTATCTGTTATAACCTGGAGCTCTTCAAGTCAGTGAAAGAATTTGAAATAAATCGGAAGCAGGTGTGGTTGCATCAAGACTGGGAAGTTGTGCATCTGCACTTTTAGTGATATCAGTGATAGTTATATTCACTCACCACCATGGGTCTGAGGAAAATAGCATATACTGTATATAAAAAGATATTTTATATTACTTATTTCCTTTTCAGATCAGAAAAAACAAGAGCCAGAAACAACCCAGCCAACACAACTGTGGGGCCTGCATGGGTCGCAACTGGGCTTGTAATCAGGGCCCAGTTGGGATACCCAGCTGTCACCCAGCTAAATTTGTCCTCCGTTTCCATGGTGACCCCACATGTGTTTTCCCATATGGGTTAATGATACAGGGCCCCAGCAGGGCCATATTTAAGATCATGTAGAGATGCCCAACTGTGACCCAGTATATTTTTCTATGCTGCCACCAATCGCCAAGATGGGTTTTTTATGGCTCTCCTTTTCAATCAATCAATCAATCAAAACTTTATTTATAAAGCGCATTTCGTACAAGATTTGTGGCTCAAAGCGCCTTACATTTAAAAACATTTCCGTCCAATCACCCTCACGCCCCACCCCCCACACACGCACACACACTACTTCAGCCTAGGATAATTCAAAG
>JAVQJG010006028.1:0-19404 GCA_036024015.1 Craterocephalus amniculus | reverse complement strand
TTCACTCTCTCAGACACTCACACACACACACACACACACACACACACACACACACACACACACACACACACACACACACACACACACACACACACACAACCAGCCATGCAGGGTAATTTATGTCTGCTCTAAAAAGCAAACAAAACAGAAAATATAGAACTAAGTAGAGTAGATAGGATGAAAAAAAGGCGTTTAGAAAGTTAATGGGAAAGATAATGATCACATAGATTCATTTACCATTATCAGAGAGCCATCATGCTTGATTAAAGGTTCAAACTGTTATATTGTTGATCTACTTGTAAAAGCTAACATTCAATAGTGTGATAATGAGCTATATTTTGCCATACTACTGATTGCTGCAGCACCTCTGTCACCATCCACCTGAAAAATTCCATTTAACCTTTTGGTTCTTCTTTACTGCTTGACTTGAAAGACCCAGTCTGCGCTGATTGGTCTCAAATGGGCAGAGAACAGGACAGCTTTCTTTATTTGAGGCATTTTCTGCACCAACCATTAGGTGGGATTTATCCAAATGGGCTTCAGGTAAGAAATCCTGGGTTGTCAGCAAGGTGTCTCACACCAGCTCAGCAGCAATGTCCCCTAAAGGAGGAAATAATTTGGTGCTGATCTGGGACTTTATGACTCTCCAGAACTTTTACATGACAGTGACATTATTTCAAAAGTCAACAAAGGTGATTTTTGTATACCATTGAACTCCAACAGGAAATGGAGCCAAAATCCTTATCAGATTTTTGTTTCTTTGTGCTCAAATTATTTGGCGAGACAAATTTTCAAGCCTTTGTACTGATAATGCTATAGACACTCAGGTAAATAGATGTCAGAAAGACTATTTGTTTTAATATGACACTCATTTACAAAGAATTTATTTGGAAATAATGAATAATTTCCTTCAATGGTGCTTACTTCTAACCATCTTCTAACCAGGAGTAAGGAGGGGAGACATGGCGATGAAGAAATGGATGAACTTCTTTTTTATTTTTTACCAAGGAAAAGATAAAAAGAAAATAAGAAAGTTGCACTTGTTTGTAAAACCAATATATAAATAGATATTATTCCTTCTTTTTGATGTCGCAAGTAAAATAATCCTGGTAAAACTGTATTAAAAACAGCAAATTTACCAACTTCTTATTACACTGAATGAGACTGCATGCTTCTGCAGGAAATTAATTATGCAGCTTATTTGCTTCTGGTGTATGGTTTCCTGACAGGAAATGAACTGGAATAATATTTTATAACCTGCCCACAAAGGTTTCTCACCATGACTGTTTGGTTAACGCTGATCTCATTGAAAGGGTGAGTGCTATGCTTTAATTTTCAAGGATTTTGCTTAAATCCACATCAATTTTAGAATATGACCACAAGCAGGGATTCAACCAGTCAAGCCTCTATGGAAATTGCAAATATTCAAGATTGTAGGGTGTACAAATCTGCAGGGTATGGATCAAAGAAGTATTTGTGGTTTCGTAATTCATTTGAATATTGAAGACAGACAAAACACACACATCAGCTATATGTTTGTATTAGTGCTGATATAATGGATAGCTACTGCCTGAGGGCATGTAAGGCCAAGTTGCACACAGCTAAATGGACTTTTGATAAAAATTGATAGTTTTCATTCTTTTAAGCCATTAACTGTAATTAATCACCTAAGTTAAGAGATTTACCTGTGTAGGGGGTGTTCTTCCTTTATTTGCATATAAAACATAGTACAGTTCATTTACAGAGCTGAAAGAATACAGTTGAAATCACAACCTCTTTTTATATTTACCTTTTATTTTGAAGCTTTAGTCAGTTATTTTAATCTATAAATAAATAAACAATACTTGAAGT
Source organism: Craterocephalus amniculus (assembly GCA_036024015.1). NCBI lineage: Eukaryota > Metazoa > Chordata > Actinopteri > Atheriniformes > Atherinidae > Craterocephalus > Craterocephalus amniculus. The sequence continues at coordinate 17,553 of JAVQJG010006028.1, read as the reverse complement.
AGACCAGTTTGAAATATATATCAAACCTCCCACAATTTATTTCTAATAATAATGAACAAGAAGATGACCTGTCGATAACTTGGGATGTTGATAGCAGTTGAAACCAAATTCCAACAGAAGCTACTGTACCATTGTGACTGGTGAACTTCTTTCTAAGTAGTAGATTTGAGTTGGATGTCTGGTTCATGTGTTCATCATCTTTTGTGTTTTGTGTGCAGGGACTCAATTTTATCAGCCAGCTATCTATATAAAAGATATTTTGATGTGAAATAGTTTTAGTCAATTGTTTTTTCCCCTCAATCCATGATATTTTCCAAACTGTATTTACAATGGCAAAGTCGAAGGAAACTGGCTGAATCTTACAAGAGAAATATTAAATAAGAGGTTGCTAGACTTGAGTCACCCCTCTTCCGACCTCAAAGTGTGGACTTTGTAGCCTTTTAAATGTGATCACAGAATATGGAGTTTAGAATCAATAAAAGAAATGCATAAACATAATTTTTTATTACAATGGTTAAATGGTAATTTTTCATTTTGATGGGAAATTTAGTTGGTTTAAAGCAGAGCCATCTGTCAGAGAGGAACACTGAAGAGCTGTGTTGTAATCAGGGTAAATGTCTGTAAGACAGAGGCTGAATGTGACCTGTCTGAAAAGAGACTTTGCAGTGAGGTGATTGTTTTCTGAACACACTGGTTGCTCTTCATAGCACAAGAAGTCAGATGCACATGTGCATTAGATCGTCTTCTGTGAAAGTTACAAACAGAAATAAAACTTAAAGACATCACTGAGTCATTATATCAATATTTTGGAAAATGATGTGTTTTCATAATTTACAGTTGAGAGAAGAGAGGGTATAATAAGACTGCAGACTGTACGCTGTCTCTTACTTTCTCTATGCTATCATCTAAATAGTCTTTGGCATTGTGACATGTAGTTCCCAGGTTGCTGCTATACACATCCTGACAACCAGCATGCAGGCAATGTGTTCCAGTCCCACCACTGAGATTGACCAACTGACCCTCGTACAACCACTATAATTACACCCAACTATTACTACATAATTATCCTCACTGTGATAATCCGAGGGAATGTCTTCAACCTTCAGTAAGGGGGTTTGTGCTCATGTAGTGTATTTTTAAGTGCCTGACAGCTAATTATGCAGCAGGAGGTCAAAGATGCTCCCTCACTGATCTTATTGAGCCATCAGGATCTTAATTACAGTTTTGCATGAAAAGCCACAGTGCTACAATGAATTCTACTTGCACCAGTTATAAGATCATTTGGACAGAGAGAACAGCATGTGAAAATAAACAGATGGCTGGTTTAGAGGACGAAAAAAAACAATCTGTCATGGTCTGAGGAAGGACTCGGGCTGTAAGGGAGCAAAAGAAGAAGTTATATAGGTCTCAGAAGGATAAGAATCTGGAGTCAGAAACTCCGAGGCTTAACAGACTGGTAATTGGAGAAAGAAGCCAGGCTGTACGTGAATCGGTTATGACCAGGATAGAGAACAGGTGTGCTGCAACCCATCACACACAGCTGCAGGTAATGAGTGAATGAGAGGGAGCGAACTGTCGCATGACAAAACCTTTTAAACAGTTGTAACAATTAAAGGATAACTGCTTCATAAGTGTCTTTTACAAGATAACTTTCCCAAAGAAAACATGACATTTAACGATTTAAGTGTCACATAACGAAATAAACTAAATTTATTTAGCAGTTATTTCATTGGGGTACTTCTGTAATCTCTTCAGTTCACATTGCAGGAAGATCCACTGACAAACATACCTGTCATCATTTCTCCTCCTGTCCTAAGTGTCGTTTAATCTTGTCTCTTCATTTGTAGAGAAAAAACACTAACAGCAGCTGACATTAGGGCCATCTGTCAGCAGTTTAATTTGTTAAAGTAGGTTAATAAAGAAGTGGAGCACCAGTCACGCAAAACGTTAATCTCTAAGCATGCTGCGCAATACCCATATTCCTATTTCTATCTTTGTGAGGACACTCATTCATATAATGTACCCCTGTAGTCCCTCATAGACTATAGACAATAAAACACAACATTAAAATACAAAATCATTAAGAAAATCATGCAGAAATATTTCACTTAATACACCATTTCACAAAAAACAACAGGGCAATACCAGAGAAATTTGTGAAATAAGTACAGCAGTCAGTCTTCACATTACATGGAGGAGATACATAATGTATGTAAAATCCATGGTGGTGCCGTGCAAAGTGAAAAGCTTGTCCTTCATTGACTAAAGCATGTGAAGTTGTGTTCATGTCACATCTGTCTGTCAGCCTGTGTGGTTGCCAGAGTGACAAGTATCGCCTCAGGCGCGCTGACATCACAAGCCTCTGTAAAAGGGTTGGATTTTCAGTTTTTGAAGAACAGCAGAAATGCATTTATGTGGTTTTATCCCAAACCAAACTGTGAAAGCAAATGAACACATACTGTAACAAACCTAAAAACAAAAACATCCTAGTGCATGTCTGATTGTGTCATAGTTCTGTGTCATGGACGAATTGCATGATCAAATCAAATTAAATCATCATATTGCATTTTTATTTATTGCTTTCCCCAGGGTAAAGCATAGAGTTCAAGGCAAAGAACAAACTCTGAATTCGTGCGCTCATATAGTCTGGTCAAGAGGGCAATTTAACGGATTTCCAATCACCTGAAAAAGTGGGGAGCCAATCAATTTTGAGCTTGTCCTAAGAGACGGGCTCAATGCAGTGACACGACATGCAGCACTTCAAAACTGTCAACATCGCAAAAATGGAGCAGCAACGAGCATTTGACACAGCGGTAGATTCTGTTTTGAGCACTTTAAACGGAGAGTTCGTGTTGAAATTTGAGCAACGAGTAGCCCTGGAGGTATTTATTGGAAGGAAAGACGTTTTCACCTTGCCTAGACCAGCTTCCGTAAGAGTCTGATTTACCAGTTAGCCTCGCTACACATAGTCAGAGTAAAGATTGCTATGATTGGTTTAAGCTTCAACCAATCGCAAACACCAGCATTTTAAGGAGGCGGGAAAAGGTTGTCCTCAAGCTCTTGGCCAGACCAATGCTCACATAGCAGGACAAAGAAGGGCCCGGGCAGGGATTGATCCCACAACCACCTGGGTCCAGGCAGACCGGGGACCACACATCAGCCATTAGGGCTGCAGCGCAGAACCTTCAGCCGCCCAGAGAAGAACCGCTTGGCAATATTCCTGGAGATCACTGGGCAAAGCCCTCAACATTAAGGATCCCTATGACGAAAACAGTGCAGTTAAAAATGTTGGAAATCTTATAATCCTACAAAAAGAAAAAAGAACAAATAAGAGTGACATGGATAAAAGTTTCAATAAATGTTCATGTGCCTAATAAAAAAAATCATGAACAGAAATTTAAAAGTCTCAAACACATGCAGTTTTTAAATGAATAAGTACATGATTAAGTAAAATAAATAGAATAAAAAATGATTATTAAACAATATAGACTTAACATAAATAAATGCTCCAGTCAAAAGCTAAGCTACAAAGGTATGTCACAGTGTCCTCTGTAGTTTATTCTGTCTCCTTTTCTCATTGTTGTAAAAAGAAAATGTTCTTTTATTTCCTAATATGTAAAAATCCCTGTGAATACTCACTTACACTGATTATTGTTTTATAATACAGGTGCATGTATTAAGTCTTGAGTTTATTTTCTATCCTTTTATATTGTTTTTTTTTTTAGGTAAATAGCCATTCATGTGGATGCAGCTTTAAACAATAGTGCAGTAAATAAGTACAAAATGCATCCATGTGTCAAAGCAATGAAAAATAATTCCACTCTGACTTCTCATGTGCAGATTGTAAGTGCAGGGTCAGACTGTCTCAGAGATGTCCCGGGGCATGCCATATGTTGGTAAAGTTCAAAGGATTAGGCATAGACGGCAAGGATAAATCGTTTCTGTCTTGGTATTGCTGTGTGAGTGCGGCATGAAACTGGCATCTGGAGATTAAAAATCATACGGCCGTTTTATGAATTTACATTCTATGAGTTCTCATTGCTTGTAGAAATGCATTCATATTCTACTTGCCACATTTTATGTCTCTCTTTATCTTTGTTGTATTTCACACACATGCCGTGTAATGTATGGTTTTCAATGACGTTCTGTACAAAATGATGCAGCCTTTTTTACTGACAAGGCTTTGCACATCAGCTTAAAAACACACTGTTTTAAATCCAAGTCAGCGCAGCTGTAATCTGTTATAGAACTGATCGCAAGAAGTAAGAAGGTTGACCTCTGTGAACTGCATGTTTTGATTTAATAGTGATTTTTGACCGTGTAACCACACTAATGAAGCAGACAGGGGTAGTATGGTGTGAGAAAAGGAATCGCATGATGCACCTAGCAGCTTAAAACCTTATTCTGTTCAAGCTTTCATTGCTTGACAGGCTTAATAAGTTAAGTCAAAAAGAGGATCTTGCATTGTCGCCACTGCTAAAATAAAGTAGGCCTATATGAAATCTGTTGTCACCAAGACTTTCTGGGAAAAAGCAGCCCCAGGGGATAACAAGCAGTGAACACTGAAAAGAGAGAGAGAGAGAAAGAAACCTGGGTTAGTTATTTTGTGGAAAATGTAACCGGGAATGGCTTAGTGATTAAGAATAACCTTTCAAAAGATTAGTTCCCTGCTATAATGGCAGAATTTACTTGAGCTGTTTTTAGCTCCGAGGGCCTCATAGTGAGAAACAGACAATATCAGAGTGAGTCAACTTTTAGTTCTGTGGCATCTGACGTAATCTTTTAGTTGAGTGTATAATCATACAGTCTTTGAGAAGATTGAGATTACTGAGCCCATTTGTAAAAGTTCTAGATTCACAGTGCCTGAATTCACCCCTTTGGCATTGTTTAGATGTTTTTAGATGTGACTTTTTTTAAAATTGTCAAGCCAACAACTAATAGAATATAAAAACAGAAAATGTCAATGTGCATAATCTCCCTAAAATTAGATGGTACTAAAGTTGTTTCACTCCTAAGTAACTGCAGTACTTTTAAGTTGAATTATAGGAAACAGTTATGAAATTATTATTTTTAAGTAAAATGTATGACTCTGTACTCTGAAAACCTAAGAGTTTAAGCTGATGATGCTGACACTCAGACAAGCTAAAATTAACAAAGCGAAACTCATTCTAACCAAACCAAAATTCTGAGATCTGAAATTAAAAACCTATTTTTTGCAGAAAATAAATATTTCACTTGCCATTCAGCTTATTCTCTTTTGTTTCCATTGTTAAATCATGCATTATATCATGCATTAGTCAGCATGACTTCTGTCCTGATCCACCATTGAGGCAGATAGAGACTCAATCTGGCAGTTAACTATCATTTGACCGTCTGATGAAAGCTAATCAAATTATAAATGGAAAAATGAGGTGAGTTTTAGTAGGTATCCTCAATATGAGCACCATAGTGCTACAGAGAATCAATCTACTAATTGTCTACTGATTATATAAAATGAGTCCACTTTTCGGAATCAGAGCATAAGTGCACATACAATCAGTAAAAATGACACAGAAATGTTAATGTCCTTGAGTTTTTCAACCATAAATTTGAATCTCTGAGTTGAATATATTTTGTCTTCTTTGGTTCTGTTGTGCATCTTGCTTTTCTTGTTTTACTTGTTTTCTGTATTTTGTCCTTATAAATTGGACCTTTTTTTGTCAATACAGAAAAAATGCAATAAGACTGAAAAGAGGTTGTTCTGAGAGACTGAAATACAATTATTTAGAAAATAAGTCAAATTAGAATAAGTGTTTATGATGACTTAGAGTGGGGCACCTTAAAATATGTTTATTTTTTGCTGAAAAACACCATCATATGACTGTTGTTATAAAGATCATGTTGAAAAATGCTTATTTGCTTTCTTTCAAATGAAAAAGTAAAAAAATTAACATTGATTTCAAATCTTGCAAAAATCCTGATAGAAGAATCAATCAAAAATAATTTAACATTGTTCAATACAACAAAGTGTTAATGCAACATTGCTATGTGAGATTCAGTGTCATTTTAGTAAACAAGCTTCACTTTTCATGACTGAAATTCAGTGTGGAGCTATTTCTGCAGGAATGCTTCAAACATATTCAGACATTTACAGCTTGCTCTTTGCTGTGTTATGATGAATTTAGGGATTAATTTAAATACAAGTCAGGTGACACATTCGGCCACGTTTTTCTTTCAAAGCTCTTGTGATTTCTGCAGTATGCTTTAGATCCTTGTCATGCAGGAACAAGTCGTCATCTGCCAAACACTTACACGGCATCTTGGTATTTATATACAGTATCTTGTCAAATTTGGGCATATCTATATTGCATATTCCTAAAATCTTTGTCGGCTCTTTATCTCATATTTTAACCTCTTGGTTTCTCTAACTGCAACTTCACAGGACTTCTGGTGGAGTTCAGATTAAATATGGTGGACTTGAGCCGTAAAAATGTATTTCGGCTTAATCTTTCTAAAGAATACATTCCATACAGTCACCGGTTTTAGGTTTTTTGTTTTGTTTTGCTTTAGAAAAATGTCTTTCAACATAGTTTTGCAGTTTATTTTTCAGTTTTGTGCTTAGGAGCAAGCAAAATATTTCTTTCTCAGGCTGACATGCAGGGTGCACTGTCTGAGCTGTCACATAAACCCAGTTTCCATTGTTAACTCTTCAGCCTAGTCTGAAGCACTTGCCAGTGTTCCTATCAAAACTAGTTTGTGCCAGTCGCTGCACTGTTTGTGGTGTAATTTCAGGAGACTGATCACAGTAGCTCTGTTTAAGTACAATGTACATCCTGATTACTGCTCCAACTGTTTGATGACTCATTTGATCACCACTCCTTATGTATTGCTTCCTTTCTTTGAGAAGACAAAACATGGTTATATTTTTCAGCAGATTTTTGTTTTATTCTGTTGGTGATTTTTTTTTCCATTTGAAATCATGATCCAGATAATCTAGCAGATAATCATTTTATAGATATCTTTACAAATGGAAACATCTGCTCAACTTGGTTTTAACGATCAAAGGTTTTCTAACTTGGGTCAGTGACCACAGGTGTATTCACTTTTTCACTTTTTCTTTTACTGGTCATTCAAAGAAACAGTAAACCTGGTCAAACAGAAATAAGAAAATCCTGAAGTTGTGACAGAAAGGTGTGTCCTCGCTTTTAAATAACAGTCTTGCTGCATATATATATATATATATATATATATATATATATATATATTCTAATTGCTGTTGATTCTATTGGGATATAAAACAAGTGAGCTTGTCATTACAAATCAATTCTTCCTTTAATACATATTGTTTCCTTTTTGCTCTGAATTGACTCACAGGGCTGTAAACCCAGCTGGGATCCTAGATCAAAACATGTCTCTGACAAACATGAATGCAACTGTTTTCATCCACTTGCTGTGAAAGGCAGACTTTCGTCAGTGCTGCTGTCACTACTCTGGCCATCACAGAAGATCCAGGAGTACTGTCTTTAATAAAGCTACAGATGGGCTGTCAACACCTGTACACTGAGTCAGCCTGATTTGAACAGCAGAGAGAAAAATGTGAAAATAAAAGTTAAATCAAAATATGGATTTTATAGGAAATCACAAAGGAACATCATCACAATGCTCAGCGTTGCTGTTTCATGCTAACATATTCCTAATTTGAAGTGATTATTGTGATCAGATGAGTTGAAGTAGTGAAGGGAACAGGTAATTGAAGTAGAAATAACCTGCTTAATGCTTGAACTAAACACTCCATCATTAAGTAATTAATAAACGCAAGAGAAATAATGAGAGCCAGACCATAATTTAACGCATCAGTGGAAAAACAGAAATGAAAGGAAGTCTGGCAAGCAGATGAATGTGTATATCTGTATCTGAGTCAAGTTGTAGCTGCACCACATTTTCCACTGTGCTGCATTTTACTACGTGTTATTTGACCTTTTTTTTCTGTTTTTATTTCATTGCTTTTAATTCTTTTAGGAAGTTTGTTTTTAATATACTGTGGGCTACATACTAATGTTTCTTCTGCACCCTGCTGTAATGCTCCTCATGTTTTATGTAAAGCACCTTGAATTGTCTTGAGTATGAAGCGTGCTATACAAAGAAACTTGCCTTGCCTTGTCTTTGTGTACATTGGTAAAGGTTGTAAAACGTCTGAAGCCTCAACTTGAGGTGAAAAATGTTGAGACTACTTTCTTTAGATACTTGCAGAGGAGAGCATATGTGGTGAAATCTAAGTAAATGAAAAGAACAACAAAACTCGTAGTGATGTTTAATAGTGTAATAGCATTTCCAAAGACAGAATATGAAGAAAACTGGATCAAAGTAGTTACACTTTACTGACTAAAGCACCAAAGCTGTATTAAAATAAGATATCACTTTTCATATAAACTTCAGATGCCCATGTACAAGAGGCAAAAATGTATTTTCTATCTTGTTTTATATGACGTTCTGTGTCAACATCACCTTGATAATAATGCAGCATTTACTGCATACTATATTTGTCTGTCTAAACTGTTCACATTTTTGAAGAGGATGTAAAAGTGATAAAACCATCAGATGACATTTTACAGGTAATAATGCTGATCAAATGCTGGTTAAACCTTTCACTTTTTCTACTTATCGGTGTAATAAAAGTATTTGTGCAGCAGTGATTGCTGTACAGTGTGAGATCATTCTCATTTGCTCGACACAGATATCAGGTATTTAGCAAAAAACACCACAAGGTGTTTAATTTTCTTAATTGTTAAAAAAATGTGTGTAATTTGTAGCTTAACTGGGTGAGCAGCCGCCCTATTTACAGTCAACAGGTAGTCCTTGGACCCTTTACTGGATATCATTCCAAAGACTCCTGCACCCAGTACTCATGATACAAAGGCTACTACACAAGAACAGGAAAAGCAGCATTATGATCTGGGGCTGCTTCAATGATGATGATGATGATTTAAAAAAAAACCTTTTCTCGATCCAAATCTTCTAATTTATTTTGTGTCACCAGTGTTCCCTTATAAGATGATAAGAAATGAAAGGTAAGTAAATTAACAATAATAATTACTTAAACAGAATTAATGAAAACTCTGAGAATACATAATTAAATGAGTAGTAAGAGCCAGAGAAAAAGACATTCAAGTTTCTTGATTGTTAATTGCTTTTTTGTCCATGGGAATCTTGCCTTTCCTCCTCTGATTTCACACACCAGTTCCTTCTCCATCATTGTGCAGTACAAGCTGCACCCAAGCATAGAATGGAACTCTCAGCTGATATAAGATGGGAGAAACAGACAATAAGCTGAGAGACTCGACAGTTCAAGTGCCCTGGAGCGTCTGCTCAGAACATCCACATCTCTTCTCCCTTTAAATGTGTCCACAGCCTTTTTTTTTTTTCTTTGTAAGAATTTAGATTCAGCACAATGTTATGGTCATTTCCAAAACATTGTCTATAGGCCAAAAACATGTCCATATAAACATGGTCTGTGGGAATGTAGTAAATGTACAGGGTGGCCCTGAATATGAAAAAAAACTGAGAATTGTTTCATAATTTGTAATATGATCAGAAGTATTGCATCACCACAGATTTCCTTGCATTGTCTTCGTTACTCTTTCTGTCTTCCTTCCTCTCTTGTTCTTTGTTGCTGTGGTGTGGTTGCGCTGTGTTGATTCAGTGGTCCTGTTTGCCTCCTGACACCGCAGCTTCTCAGCTAATTCACTTCCAATTACAAGTCCAGCACAAAGCACAGTCTTATCTGCTTCACTTGTTCCATCTCTGTCTCTAGCCAACCTCTCTGCGGGGGGGAATGCTGGCACGAAGGTGAAAAGAGAGCTGTGTTTGTGTTTGTCTTGAGTTAGTGTGCATCATTAAATGTGGAGGAGGGTAATTGGTAGACTCCCCCCCCTCCACTCACCTCCAAGTTTGTGGTGGTATTATTTCTTTTTTTCTGTCAAGTCTGAGGGCTGCAAACGTAAACTTGTACACTACTTAGGCTTCATCAGCCTCATACTTCTTGGAGGAGCGGTGAGCTGTTTTACTCTCGACAGCTGTCTGGAGCAATCGTTTCAGAATTCTTTCAAGTTTGCTCAGCTTACCATTTATTTGGGAATTTTCTTAAGCAAGCATGTAAATCATAGAAACCATGGATTCAAGTTTTAAAGAAATACTTTATTAAGGACCTAGCCTGTACTGTGCTTTTAACTAATTAAACATGCTTTTTGTGCTTTGATGAGTTTTGGAATTATCTGATAGATTGTTGTTTTCCTGAGGTGCCACTCACAGCATTTTAATCTTATGACCCAGAGAAAAATTGGTTCTGCAGATTCATCAGCTTAGTTCCAATGTCATAGTTTCATTACATTTAACCAAATGTGTGGGTTTTAGGTTGCTTTGTTTTTAAACCCTCTGTCAATTACAAAAAGAGTGAAAGAAGACAAATTAAACATCCAGACACGGGAAGGACGATACAATGATTTACTTCCAACCAACAACAGAATCTGTTTTGCATTATTTTTCCTTGCTGTTCTCATTTGTTCATATCCTCCAGACTCATTATATCTTCACCTTCTCAAAATTGCTTTTTACCAAATCAAGGAAATTCCTTTGTCCTTATGATTAGAGAGTTACCTGAAGTGGTTGCGCCTCCAAGGGCATGGATTCAGCATCCTGATAAGGAGCTTAATAAGAGGAACTTTGGATTTGTTTTGCAGAACAAAATATGAACTCTGAGAAAGAGTAATTGCTTCATCAAAAATGTTATCTTATTTGGATCTTTGGATGAAATTAAACCTATAGAATATGTTTTGTTGTCGGAAATCAGCAGCATGTTTTACATTATTTATTTTTCAATAATGTTAATGTTTCTATAACAAAAGGAAGGAAAAACTCCACAAGCATTGGTCAGTACATGTGATTGGGATTTCTCCTTACGTGTTGTCTTTGTCCGTGCCGTCTTCCAATATCATTTAATTTTCAATGGAGATAATATCTTGTGAAATTAAAATGATCAAATATTCAAACAGTTCTGCATCAAAGAAACTAAAGTTCATCATTTGGGGAACTGTAGAAGGTGTAGTTGCTAAAGAGGTGGAATACATGACACATAGTGTACGGGGAATGACAGCAGAAGTGAAGGTGTAAAAGGAGGGGAAACAGACTGGCAGATGTTTTCAAATAGGTTTATTTCTCCTTAAACATTAACTAACTTTCTTAAACACATTATTAGATGTTTATCCTTCTATAATAATTCTGTTATTATATATATATATATATATGTGTGTGTGTGTGTGTGTGTGTGTGTGCGTGTGTGTGTGTGTGTGTGTGTTTTTAAATTTTCAATAGACTTCATTGGCGATTGTTCAACACAAAACAGCATACAGGAACATTCAACAGCATGGGTGTGAAAGAAGCAGGAAGAGCATTGGACGAGGGCAGTGATGTTTATTTTACAGTATGTGCTAGGTTTTACACCATGGGAAAGAAGGACGTAGCAGAGGAAAGCCCAAGTAACAAGAAAGATTGAACGAGATGGATCAGATCTCCCCTGCAAAACTTTACATTGAAACTTCATTTTGTTCCAAATGCATATAGATGGTATTGTATAATGTGTAAAAAGTGCTGTTTCTCAACAATCATAGCAGTAAAGAGAATTCTTTCTTCTTAGCATGAAATTTGAGTTATTTCTGGTTTTCATTCATTCGAAATAAGACACAATCTGAATAGATATGATAATTGAAAAACGTTTTTCTTGCTCTAATGCTTGCTTTAAGACTTCGGACTGGTGAGATATTTTGCATGAAGCAGATGTTGTTTTTATGCCACTCTGAATCAAATACAAAGTAACATGCAGAAAAAACCTAAACAAGTATATTTCATAATAACAGGCAAACTTAAACGTCTGTCTAAAATAAGAAGCGCTTTGGCTGAGATTCGGCCTCAGAAACACATCTGTCACATCTGTGCCCTCCATGCTAGACTGCAAAAAGTGGAGCAGCATAGTGTTTACACAATAACCACGCTGCGTTAGCTCAAAGAATTTGACTGTGATTCACGATTACTATACGCTGACCAACTTAGCTTTGTCACTGTGTGAAAAGTTACACTAGGCTGCGTGTAAAATAAACACAGATTCTGGTATGCATCATACAGAAATTGTTATACATTTTCTTGAAATACTATCATTTTTTCTAACGTTTAAAGCTTTTAGGGGCTTATTTAGCAGTCAATAAGTGGCACGACAAGAGAAAGTGAGGGAACAACATAGCACATCTATTATTATTAGACAATTAGCATCTGTTTCTAGTAACTGTAAGTGTGACCTGTAGATCTGCAGTTCCTTGTTAACTCAGGAGGCCAATATCAGCCGTTAGTCCAGACAGTTAGTACTGCTGGCTTCAGGTATGACACACTGAAAACAAGGTCAAACAGGTTGAAAACAAGCCTCTATTAATATTCTCACTGACATTCAGTTTTGCTTTTTTTAAGTACAATAACAAATAAAGATTCTATTTAATATTATATTGTTTATTCTATGCCCTGAAACAGTTTTAAGTCATACGGTTGTACTACATGTACTGTATAAGGGTTAGTATTTAGTTCACAGATTTAAAAAAAATTTGTCGTTTGACAGTTGCAAAGTGTCTACAATGTTACATCCACATATCAGGACAGAGGTATGCATGAATGGCAGTTCAGCATCTTTATTAAAATGGCAGAAGTGGTCTAAATTTGGTCATTTTTGGCCTTATGCCTTATTTATATAATGGGGCATGTGCTTGGGGCGTTGCTCTGATTTTTGCTGTTTAGCAACACTCAAAGGTGATAGTCTTTTCCTACATTCAGTGTCATTTTCATAAAGTATAAATACCATAGAGGTGTGAAGAAGCTGTTCTCAGAAACCTCAGCTGACTTCATTACACAAACACAAGTAAAAAGGAATCTTGTTTATGGAATTTTGGACAAGATATCAACCAACAGCCACTCTCTCTTTTGGCAAAGGTGTCTTCAGTAAAGGACAACCTAGCTGCATCATGTATTCCATAATATGCATTGCTTTTCATCACCGAATAGGCATCCATTAACTATGTGAAAAAATGATGAAAGAGATGTGCAGAAGATCAGGGCTTGGCTTTTTAAATAAACTGAATGAATAAATGTTTAGCCATGCATGAAGACAAAGTCTAGTCTTTACTGAGGAACAAAGTTAAAGTGGCTATGAGCCTGTCCCACAATGCCAGAGGAATATTTTGGTCTAAATTAGATAATGGGGATTAAAGTGAAGTTCAAAGAGTGTATCAAAAGGCACAACTTTCATAGAATGTCTGATTGTAAAACCTCTCAACAGAATAACCAAATTAATTTGGTCTCTTTGGTATTATGACTTGTTAATAATGTAAAATGGAAACATTTTACTACAGTTGCCGAGGCAGAGTCAAAGCTGTCGTTCCAATTTTTGGTACTTATATCTGCCTCTGCTCTGAAACCAAGATGCTTTTAGGAGAAGACAGAATCCTCATCTGAATTTTGTTCTGACAAATCTTCAATGTGTGGGATGTACAGCATGCTTTAACTTCCAGTAGAAGGAAGGAAGGTTCCCAGATATTTCCATGCCTGCGCTGAAAAGCCCAGAGCATCTAACTGAATGTGAAGTCAAGCCGCCCAAACGTAACTGCAAGCATAAAGTCAGAAAACAAGCTCCTCATAAAAAGCACTGGAATGTTCTGTATATTATACTTTCTATGTTTTCAAATGTAAAGGGGCTGTACTTTACATGCTACTGATGTTCACCAAAAGAAGTACAGTATAGCCTACTGCATGCTATGAAGTATATATAAGAAAATTAACTAAATGTTGGAAAGACTGTGGAGAAGTTGCAACTTTTAAAAAACTTGGAGTCTATGTCTTTTTGAGTGACAACCCTCTCAGGGCCACTGGCCAAAATGGACCCAGAGACCTATTTACTGGGGTGGAAACTAAAGCCTATCCATTTATCCTGTATGATTATTTCTAAGCCTATTGCTTTTGTTTTTTGTTTGGACAAGTTCTGTTCATTGTGACACTTGGAAAAATATAAATTGCCCCAAACATGTACCTTCAATCTCTCAAACGCAGCAGACCAGGAGAAAGCTCTGATGCACCGTCAAATCAATGAGCTTTTCATCCTTTCTATCAACTACTTTTCTCAAGAAGCTTTCCAGTGAGTGAGCAGCGCCAAAGTAGATTTGCCACCCAAACAGTCCCTTGGGATTTAATAAAAAATATTGGCTGTGCAATTTTTGTGAGAGGACTTCATGAAATGTCAGAAAGTAGACAGTTCAGTGAAAGGTATGATTTTCAGTCTGGCTTCTGTGCCTGCGATTCCTGAGGGCTGAACATCCAAAACATCTCATTTATTTATTCAGAGAGGAAAAAATAGCAGCAGTTGTTTCGTATGACTGTGACCCATCAAACCTCTCCTTCGTAGTGCCTCTCTTTTCCACATCTCGCCTCTATTATTGCTTGCTCTTCTTTTCACATTTTAACAGTTATGTGTATGATTAACACAAATGCTAAATAATGCAGATCCATTTGCCACTTTAACATGCAGTGATAAAGGTTTGTGCACAAACACGTATAGTAACACACAGACACATAAATACCTCCCTTAAATCAACACAAGACACAAGGTCATGCCATTTTCTTCTGAGGGCAGAATGAAAATAGAAAGAAGGCCATGAGCTGGACAGACTGAGGCACAATGAGTCAGTGGGCTGATAACGCAGACGTACTGAATCACTGGGCTGAAAGCAGGAGGCAGTTTGTGGGAATGTGCATGCATGTGTGTGCTTGTGTTTGTTTGCTGCAGTCTTTCAGGGAGGAGAGTACAGGGAGATTAGTGAGATGATGTTTTTTGGGAGGTGGGGAGGGCGGGGGGGGTCGCTACAGGTGGGGAACACCAGGCCTGCAGCTCCCAGTGGAAGCATGATGTTCTTCAATCCCACACACAGGCTTAAAATATCCTCTTCTTTTATTCCAACTGGATTCATTCTCTCCTTCCCCTCTGCTTCCACACATACTGTACACACAGATGCACACATTTTCTCTGGGGTCTTACGAGTATTACGTTATCGCACACATGCCCTCTCTATTCAGTTTTGCTTTAGTCCGGGAATCTGAAGGAAAGTTTATTTTTTTCTTTCTCTAACAAACTGTGCTGACGGCTTTTTGTAGACTTTTTATAACTGGGCTTTAGGTCTTTTATGTCACTTTTTTCTAAAGCTGCTAAGATGCATTTGTAATGCTTTCCTCTCTGGAAACACAACTTTTTAAGCTGCACTCACAAACCCCCCCCCCCATTCCTCAGGCAAACTTGTTTCAAGAGCCAGTCAATTAAAAAGCTGGACATTTATGGCACAGGACAGTGAAAAAAGAAAAAATGAAATAGTTAAAAAATAAGAAATTTTTACATTTGTCATTTTTTCGATTAAAGGAAAAATTACATTACACACAAAGTATTGAATGTCTGTTGGTTCAATATATGTACAGCTAATTATGGCACATAATTATCCTCAACAAGTGATCCGTGTCTCTGCAATGTTAAACAAAAGCACCTCATTTGGTTCCCTCAGGCAAGGAGGAAAAAGTGCTGTGGTGTGCCAGGATCAGCCTGGAGACAAGATAACAGTGTACAATGCCAGCTGCATGGCCTGTGGAGGATTGTCCACAACATACAGTCACTGTCATAAACTCTAAACTGTTAGTCTGGTGTAATTCTAAAGGATGAGGGCCATACATTCATGAAATCATGGTTGCTATAAGTGAAAAGCACAAGTTTGGACATATTCATGCACAAACAAGACTAGAGGGGCCCAAGTAAATATTGGATGTTATGTGGGTCAATAATCACCAGTGGAGAATTCGATCATTACCTACTTGTATGCAGGTATGTACACCTACAAAAAGTACTGCACGAATTTGGATGAAATTTTCAGGAATTCTCCAAAATGGTACAGCTATTGACCCGTTTCCTGAGCAGTACTGTACATCCCATAAACCTTGGGCCCCCTCTAGTTGTGGGTCCATCAAAAATTGTACGATACGGCTTAGGTGGAAGCTACTGGCATCACGCAATACAATGCATGGATTTGCGGACAGAAACAAAAATAGAACAAATCAGCACAACACAAACACTGGTCATTCCACGTTGGAAAGTAAACTGTTATTCAATGGCTCCAAACAGCAGCAGGGACTAGTCGGCTCTGGAGCTTCACAGTTTTCTCGCACAGGTGGTGATGAAGTTATGCAAAATGAGCTGGATGTAGCGGTGAGAAATTAAAACATATGTAGAGACATAGCTCATGTTGTACAGTAGTTTCACGTGTGTTGGTGTCACGAAAATATGACGCTACACTATAAACCCTGCACTACTCAGGACTGTACCGAACCGTAGCGACCCGTGCCGTACCCCTCAGATGAAAAAAGAATAAGAAATCCCAAATCTGTTTGATAAATGAAGATTACATATTTCTCACAATTATCTGGCGACCCCCTGAAGTGATCTTGTTACCTACATGGAGGCCCCGACCCACAGTTTGGGAACCACTGCGAAAGACCCACCACAGTGGGTCTTTCTGGCATTGATGCAGCTCAGGTGCATTCAGTGTGCAGTCATGTCCAAATGTTGTAAAACACCTCAACAGGCCATCTTGTAGTAACAGCTAAGGGGTCAAACATTGTTTGACCTGGATCATGCTGGTATTCTGGGACTGATGATCCAGAAGGTTTTAAATGTAGGGGGCACTGGGTGGTCTGTTTGGCCTTTTGAACTTTTTCCCAGGTGAGTCACCATATGGGTTGGTGGAGGTCTGCGCTCTCTGAGTGTTTCTGGTTTTTGTAAATGATTTTTTGGCAAATATGGCCTTTCCCATTCCTCTCTGTAAAATGGCATTGCCAGCAAAATTGTGTGCTCAGATTCCAGTTCAACAGACAGGCACACTGTGCACCTCATGCATCATCACAACTAAAGTGTCTGTTTGCATATTAGGAAATCTTAGATCATAGAATTACACCCCCAAGGAGGATATTTTACTTGCTTTGGGCACAATCTGCTACACCGGATGATGCAGTCAGTGGTGGAAAAGCTGGCATCCTTTTTTCTAAAAATGGGCAAGTTCCTCAACAGTTTTATATTTAGAATTTATATATAGAATTTCCTTGAGGCACCAGTTTGAGCCCCTCACTCTGAGGATATTAAAGTCATGCATCAGTCTTACCATTCACTAAATGAGAGGTAAATAATGCATATTAAGACAATTTATGTTTTGAAAAATCTAAATACTTAAAAACCACATAAATATCTGTACACTCAGTATCCTGATTTTTGTTGACACAAGAAATCTGTCACTGGGTCATTGTATTGCTCCCATCATTACTCATTGAATAAGAATGAACAGTTGCTGAAATTTTATGTGATATTAATCTTCTTGGTCTCACTCTTATACATAGTCAGTCTCTACCACTAACCCCCTGCCTGCCTTTCAGACAATTTCCATCTATATTTAGTTTCAACCT
>JAVQJG010005983.1:0-15083 GCA_036024015.1 Craterocephalus amniculus | reverse complement strand
ATATATATATATATATATTATATATATTTATTTATTTATATATATTTATATTTATATATATATAGACACTATCTAGAGAATAATCTAATGTACGTTTTTTGTGCTTTCTCTTTGAAAAGCCGCCTTTTCGGGGCATTAAACAAATACATTAGAATTCCGTCACTTTATGCAATCCAGTAGATCAACTAAAGGGTCTCGGGCCACTTCATTCTCCGTCATTCACTTGTATTGAAAGTGCAAAGAATGGTAAACTTAGACTGGGCCACCAGTGTAGATTTAGCCTTTTTTCAGCAAGACAAAAAGACAGATTTTTCACAAACACATTGCTGACTGGGGAACTAGGAAACGAGCTGCGAGACCCTTTTGGAATTTAAATCCACCCCTCCCCCCACGGACTGTTTGTACAACAGTGTTAGTTCTTCTTTTCCCCTCACTTTGTGCGTTTGTGTTTGTAACATTAATTCTGACCCTGGATGACTAAATGTATTTAAAGCGCAACGGCAGATTAAAATCAGATTAATCGGAGATATCTTTCCGGGTGGTCAAGGCAGTTATATTAAAACCCTATCAAGTTGGGTTTAAATATTTTCTTTGAGTCTGTTGAAAGAAGGTTATAAAAATCACAACTCCTGCGCCACTTAAGATGGAAAATTTATTAACTTAACGAAAAATATACTCACTGCATAGCCTATTGATATTTATGTGTCTTTATTTATTGATTTGGACGTCAGTGTACTTTTCCTTATAGGCTATGGTATGTATAGGTAGTTAAAACGTTATGTAATAGATACAGATAATATGTTTGAAAATATTTATATTAAAATTTAAGCCATGCATTGTAAATTCATGCCGAAAAGTGAAATATAAAATTATCCAAAAGGACATAAATTTAGGCCTCCTGTTCTAATATAAATGGATTTTGTATATATCAAATCGGTTACTTCTAACTTAAATCAAATTGGCTGACTCAGTGAAGCCATTGTAAAAGGAGAAAAACAATAGGAAATGTTTTTTTTTCTCTCTTTTGTGAGATTACTTTTAGTGCAATTCCAAATAAATGACACCTTCAGGTTTAATTTTTAATTTTAATTTTTTAGCATATGCTTTTAAACCCTCGAAATAATCCAAAAATTATGTCACAGGTGGTAGAGGAATTCAACACTTTAAAACCAGGAAAACACATTTCTACTACTAATTTAATTCAAAATCTCATTTAAAAAAATGAAAATAAAGAACAACTTTAGTAGTTATAAACAAACTCATCCCCAGATGTCTTCAGCTTTCCTCTCGTTTAAACACTCTTATTTTAACCATTTCCAATAGATCAGTCATCAATACTAAACACAACTGTATGATTCAAGTCTATCCTGTCCTTGCACTCTCAACTACGTTCCATTTAGACAAAGAAGAAGGTCATCATAGGCAGGGGATGAAATATAGACCACATTCAAAAGCCCAATGTTGTAGTTTAATTAAAATAATTCATTAAAGTGGAAGCCCAAGGTAATTAGCATGTATAATTTATGATTTGCTTAATGCATGCAGGCGCTGGCCTCTGCAATAAACTCAACTTAACCTCAAGTAGGGGACTGATTTGGACAGGGTGCTGTTATTTACTGTGTGTTTACTGTTTGTCAAGAGTAAGCAAGTGTTTCAGCAAACCTTGGCCGATATCTGGCTCCCACTGCCTACAAACAATCATTCTTCATGTATTCATGTTGAAGAGTTTGTACTTAATCACAAGAGAGACTGTCAGGTTTGTTGTGGGGAAGTGATATGTGGACTTGGCTTCACTTTTTCACATTTATTATTATTATTTTTTAAGTTCACAGTTATCCAGCTGCCCACTTTTAGTGAAAATAGTTTATACTGTCGCCTCATGCTGTTTGAGTTGACAGAATGAGGACAAACACAAAACAAGGTAGCTCACCCTCTCTCCCACAGCAGCCTGTCAGCGCTGGCTTTTAGAGGAGGCAAAATAATCAGCGATAGATAAAACTTGCATTAATTAGACTCTGCAAATGTGTCAATTCTTGACAAGCCTTTTGACATTTTGAAACATGTCCAGTGGCTGTATTTTAGCACTTGTTCCAAGTACACATAGTTTATGTAAAAAAAAACCAAAAAAAAACCAAAACAACAAAGCAAAGCAAATATTTTCAAATGGAGCTGTGGACCATGGTAAACAGATTTATTTTAGTGGTAAACAGAGCGACTTTGGGCTTTGCTGATTATTAGAAGAATGGCTCCTGATTAAAAATAATAATAAAAAAAGGTTTGAAACAATAAAAAATTGTTCCCTTAAAAAATACATTCTTAACATGTCAACATGCTCTCTCCAGTTATCTCATTTCATGTCATCGTTATAAGTAAGTGTTTAAATAATGGGTAATAATGTGTGACTCCTATGGGCTAAATCCATTACATGGATGTGGTGGCGGTCAAAGGGCAGGTATAGTGGACAGCTGGAGGCAGAGTCGGGGGAATGCAGCAACATCCAAGGCTGGCTCAGCCAAACACCCATGTGTGCATGAAATTAGAGTGTCAACATCTGATTCATGCTGCTGGGTGGTGACTGTGAAACAAATTATGTCAGCGGGTGGCAGCAGCAAAATTCCACGGAGCTGCAGCGGACAGTGTCTGCAAAATTATAGTAGGCCGTAGATTCAGGTTTCTAAACTCGAAGGAAACTTTTTCCGCGTAGTAAATTTCAAACTTTCTGCTCTACATTTTCACTCCTCTCTAAAATGCAGAGAAAATATATTTCTAAGAATTGTGTTTGCATTCTATCCCTGTGCTCCAGACAGCGTAATTCACAGGTGCTCTAATGGAAGATGGTAAAGAAGATTCGGTGAGGAAATAGGGATAATTTCTATTAAGACAAGGAAGTATATTGTCAATGATAAGGTTTTCGGAGCATCTGAAACTTTTTCCTCTTGCATTGTCAGCATTAATAAAAGTTTTTCCTCCAGATTATAAACCTAAACTATGTGTAGAAACGCTTTTCCTCCAAATGTGACTTTACAATCAGTTGTAGTGTGTACAGCATGGGAAACCCATCTCTTTCCTCTCTGAACTGTTAACTGTCCAAGCAGGGCAGCATATGTTGTTAGGTTTGCAAAGCCCTTGGAGGCCATTTGTAAATTGTGACTTTTACCAGTGCAAATAAAGCTAACTTGGCTAATTATACAACTTTGTGATGTTCTTTCCTCAGTGACATGCTTTCACATTCACTCATGACACATGATGCAGCACTCCGCAGCTCCATGAGAATGTAGTCGATCACTTGTTATTGCCTGAGTGTTTTCAAGTGTTGGGCGGGTTGAGGCAAGGTGGGACAGACACATCCAGCAGAAAACCATTCATCAAATTTCGGGTTCAAGCACTGACACCCTCAACTTCCAGCCTTTTCACCTCGCACACATGGACCTCTTTGAGGCTTGTGTTTATAAATCGATTGGTCCTACGGCTAAAACTGATGAAGTTTTAGTTTTCTGTCTGCTGAACTGAAGAAGAAATTGAAGATATCTGCATTGAAATAGTGATTTATGAATTTTACTCCCCTGTGTTTGATCTTGAATGCCTGTGAGGGGTGTGCGCTGAAAGCCAAAGGTCTCGGCTGTGTCCCAGCTTGTCTGCTGTCATGGACCTGTTGGACTTTCAGGATATTTGATAATCATATTCGTTAATGCAGATCTAAAGAAATCTCACCGCAAGAGCTGAAACAGATGCTTGTTCATGCAGAACCTCCGTGTGGGAAGCCAGATAAACGCAAAACAAGTCGCTTTAATGAAGGTACTTAACAGATTTGACACTACAATGTTTTCGCTTCTCAAGTACTTTAGCTGTTAGGCGTTAGAACTATAACGGATTCTGTGGATTTTAGCAGCCCGCTATTTCCCCTTTTAAATGTGGGATGAAAAGCTAATTCATCACCTTCCTTAGGATCTTATCGTAGCCTCTCCAGCCATAAACTAACACTTACACAAGACTTCAAAGGTGTGCTAGGTAGCAGAGGTGAGAAAAAGGACCCACATCCACTCGGGGCCCTTCTAGAGATGAGATGGAGCTGATTAGCAGGAGTGTGCAGCAGGGCCCCTTGGGGCAGCAGCTGGAGGAGAACTCCCCATGGGAGCGCGCTGAGGTGTAAGTTTTGACAGTTCCTGTCTCTTCCCTCTGGATGCAGGGTCAGGGCACCCCTCAGCGGGCCCGGGCTGTGTGCTGGATAGGAAGTCGGCTGTAATTGCCATTCAGCCGGTGGGACAGTAGCAGAGACAACAATAAGCAGTGAAGAACACACAGCCCACTTCCTCTTTGTCTCCATGTGTTTGAAGAAGGACGCTACCTCCTCTCAGACAGAACAAAGCTGCAATAAAACTCTCACAATCAAATACAGTCTTGCAGAAGTTGCAGAGGAAGGCGTACATCTCGTCGGCGCCCGTTGACGCTGCACGTTTTTGGGGTCTTTTCCTACCTCGGAGAAAGCCCAGATGGCCGCATGTTGTTGCATAACAAGACGGCATTGTTTTGTTAATGTCACTTCATCTGTCTTTGATCTAATCTCATGTTGTCATGGCCAGTGTGAAAATCCCTATTAAGTGCATGATCCAGCACCTCGCTCATTGTGATTGTGATAATCTGCTACATTGAAATTCCACTTTGTTCCTTTGTTTCTTTGTTAGTGAACACAATGTGAGGTTAATTAGCAGCCACTGGTAACCTCTGCGTTCCTGGATACTTCATCACGGCTGAAGAGTACTTTCACTGGGAAACAGGGCCCTGCCGGTTGCTATCAAGACCAAACACGGGGCCTTGAGCTGGGGTGTAAGCAAGCCGAATGCAAACGCGGCGCTGAATTAATCCTTTTCAGACTAACACACAGACCCGAAATTGCAAACTGTAATTGTCTCTTCACATCATTAATGGCTCTTATCGTTTCCTTTCATGGACTGCAAACACACAGAGAAGGAATTAGCACAGCGTCGCAGCGTTAGCAGATTAGTTTGCACTGATTACCTTTATCAAACATTAAAAGGCTTTAATTTCATTATCTAATTCCACGGCGTGGCAATGTAATTTCTCTTCTTCTGTGGTGCAGAAGCCCTCAGCACAGCGCATTTATCTGCAATAGTGCCCTTCCACCACTTCAGATCTCCACATTCCCTGGTGGTCTAATTTATGTTAAGTCACAAACCTCCCCTATGGCTGTTTTGAAATGTTCAGAATGGAGACTGTGTGCTCCAGGTTTATGCCAGCGCCACAATCCCCTGTGTAATTGTTCTCTCTGGGAAAGCACATCTCAGTGAAACCATCTGCAAGTCCATGGGGCAGTTTTCCGAAGAATGAGTGGACTTCTTAGGGGGTTCCACCGCAATCCAGTTTCTCTTGTGAAGCAAGTAATTAATTCAAATCTCAGGAAGTCAATAGCTGCCCGGATCAGAGGCATGTAGCACACAACTGCTGATACCTCCAAACGCACTGCTTGTCTTCTCAGGAAGTCCACAAACAAAAAGGTCACAATGGGCGCACACACCCACACACGGCAGAGGTGCAATCTCTTTTAAACCGTGTGCACTTGTCGTGCAGCAAGTTGTAATGCTGCTGATGAGAGCCATCAGTACACATGGGAAATGGGGTTTTATGAGTGATGCAATATCCGCTCAATCAAAAATCTTTCAAGGTTCTGATGATCCTCTAGCCATAATTAATTACATTTTATTGTCGCTCCTGCAAAAATATCTCTTTCCCTTTGTGCCTGATACAACTTGGAAGAACCTTGATTTCCCAAATAGTTTGTATTCTCTCACAAAGTTTAGGCTTCCGATTGTGCACAGGCGGAGACCCAGTTTGTGTGGCAATTTTTATGATGATGCATTGAAAAAGTATCGTTCTTTCCATTTGCTACTCCATTTTCTTTTTCTTTTTTTTTTGGTCTCATTAAATTCATTAGCAAAAGCACAGAATGATGAAATGGGATGAAAGAGCCAAACCAGCACTTTAAGAACCACAAATGAACGTCACGTGTTTGCCTCCATCTTTCTTTTCTCGCCAGCTGTAAAGTATTGCAGATGAGTTACTTTGGTGAGTTACAGTTACTTCTTCTCACAGTTGACCTGCTGGGCTCCGTGCTGCTAAATTTCCTTCCATAAAAGCCAACCTGGAGTTGTTGGGACTGCTGCACAGTTTATCTCCATTTCACACATGGACTCAAACTTGCGTCTCTGGGCAGAATGATGTCAGAGGTGACAGGCAGAGATGAGTAGGAGAGGAAAGCTCAGTGTGTGGGAAGAGAAAAGTCTCATAAACTTCCCTCTACTTTCTTCTCATGACGGGGCAGGGCTCAGCTAAATGCCTTGCCGGGCTGCTCCCCGCAGCTCATTGTTATCCGAGCCGCGGAGGAAGCCACTGCTGTGCTTCCAGCTTCATTCTGGCAACAAGTGTAAATAAGGATCTAAATAACAAACAGAGGCATGCAATCCTGCATGTCACGGTGAGCTTCACAAGGCTCAGCTTTAGCCCCGCACTGGCCACCTTAATGACTCTGTCAAAAGGAGCACGCAATGCTCGGCTAATTTCTTTTCTCTGGCATCATTAGATGGCACTGTAGTGGACAAATGAAAAGCGGGGGCTAATGTGTGTGTGAGTCACGGATTACTGGCTTTGGCCTTGTTGTGAAAGGCCTTTGTGTTTGACAAGAATTTAAGAACAAATACAAATCTGTATTACATGTGGGGCACTGGCCAAACTATGGTTTCTAATGTAAGCTTACTTTTCCAACATGGGAGTTACTGGAACATCTTTCTTATCAACAAATAATGTAGCCTCGAAGAAAAGAGATCCAACTTCAATGAATTGCTTCAGCTGATAGCAAGTAAATTACTATTTGCCCACATGGATCAAATGCATTTTCAAGTTGATTGAACCAAACCAGGAATCTACATGAGATTTGAGTTAAAAGTACTTTATGTTAAATATCTCACAAAACTTTTTAACAGTTAATATTTGTAGCAAAGAAGATTTTTCAGACATAAGTTACAAGCGTCGTCTTCCGAATAACAGCCATGCCAGATTTATAAATTTGTTTTATGTTGAACTCTTTCAAAGAAAACCATCAACACTTGCCATCACCTGTTAACATTTTTGTTTGCATCTGATTTTCAGCCTGTGACGATGTCGCCCTCGTTTCACTCCACTTGACCTTTGCCAGCGAGGAGCCCAGCTCCTTAGGGCATGGAGTGTGTGTTGTACAGCTTGACTGAGGGCCCTCAAGCATATCAGCAAGTTATGAGTTTACCTCCTTCTGGCATCCTCCCTAGTCGGTCAAAAGCATTGTGCTGGACTGAAAAAGGGCCTGCCCTTGTGGCCACAAATCAGCGGGGAAAGCAAGCTCGTATCTTCAAAGGGTGGGCTTCACCCTGTGATTTACAGCCCCCACAGAGACAAAGTTAGGCACGGCCACTGTCTCTGCACCTGGGCCTTTATCAAGCAGCCAGGATGAGCTCTTTGCAGAAGACATTCAAATGTACAAGGAGCAGATTAGGCTGACTCAATCTTCTTTTGCCCGGTGAGAGAGAGAGGGAGAGGGAGAGAAAGCGCAAAGAAAGAAAGAGTACCGGCTGACTTCAAAAAGACCTCTTCCCCTCTGCTTCTTGAAAGACTGAATGGGTTCGGGAATGAAAACAGCCTTGTGTATTCAAAGTGCTAATTCACAACTTATTCCTCTAATACACTCATGAAGCACTTTTAATTGTGTTAGTTCGCATTCCAAAGACATGTTTGTAGCTTTTAATTGGGGGGTTTCTTTGAAATCATTGAAATGTATGACTTGTGGGGCCAGCTTAAACAGTTCTTATGTGCTTGGCTCGGAGGCTGCTTGGCTGCCTTTCATTCCCATGCCTGGGTGGCACCCAAATATTGACTGTTGGAGTAAAAGTTGTCCCTGAAACTGTGTAAACATAAATCGTCACTGCAATGTCTAAATTAGACACATATCCAGTTATTTTAGCTTAAAACTAAACAAAATATTTCTTTTACTTTTTCATCCTGCTGCTGTGTGAGAACACAGTTTATGTGTTTAATCAAGGTTTTTTTTCTCAGTCGTATTTCCTTTAAGGGTATTTTAAAAGTGTGTGTGTGACCCCTTGTATAAATAAAACCAAATAGGATGGTGAGGTGTGCATGTCCGGCAATGATGTTTGGGATAAGGAGAAGGATAAGTGGTGAACGGGCTACAGCATGACACCCTGTCAATCTCTACACATGTCTGAAGTGTTCAATAGAATTTGGCAACCTCTGCAAGTCTCAGTTACTTTATTCAAGAAAAAAAAGAAAGAAACAGCTATGGACTTCTTTCTCCTTGAACGAATTCTTTCTTAGGCCTTTCTGCCTTCCTCTCTTGAATCATCCTTTAATCCAGAGAAAAGGCCCAGAGAACTGGCTGTCGTTTAATGCTGCCTCTGCCAGGAGTCTTAGCTTAAATAAAGTCAGTGTAGCATGAATCTAATTCTGTGGATGTATGGGTCTGGGACGGTGACTGTTGCGTCTGGAGAGCCAATCCTCCTCCTACTGAAGGAAAAAAGGGGGGCAAAAAAAAAACTCTGTGCGAATGCCTGGCGACTGCACAGTTACCCACATTGAAAGGACCACCCACTTAGGGTTGAGAGGGGATTTGAAACTGCCTGCTCATTCCTTTCCAGGCCTTTCTGATACTGTTTGAGCTCATCCAATTGTGCCACTCTTAACATTATTCTATAGATTTGTGTGAGAAAGCCCTTAGTTGTTAGTATTTCTTGTCAAATCGAGTCCATGTGTATTTTGATACAGATGGATGAGTTTGTAAGGGGTCATGGTACATATAAGTATAGTGTTAAAATTTATGCTGTGCCTATTCGGGATGCAAATTGCATTTTTCCTTTATTATAAAAAAAAGTTTGGATTATCTAGTATTCATTATTTCTGATGCATGTGTGAAATACAGTTGAAGAAATAACTTCCTCTAATTCTCGCGTTTCGAATGAAAAGAAAATCCCTTTTCCTCAAAAGCGACCGCTGAAGCTCACTGAACATACACTCTTCTTGTTAGAGTTTCAGCGAGCCACACACAGCATTCACGGCGCTTCTCCCTCTGCTTTTCCCTCCGTTTTCTTTGAGGTGTTGTATATTTGGATTTCCCGCTTCACTGCTCCACCCCGACATGTTCATTTCCAACTGCCCATCTCCATTTACAACCTGTTTTTATCAACTTTTTTCACAAAGCGCAACAAAACAGAGGGAGGAGAGCCTGGCTACTTGTGGAGGGGTGGGGGGGCTAACACAGCGAGAAACATTGTCCATGAACTTCTCCTCATCTCCATCCCCCAGTGTTATAGACAAACAGCCCTTTCCATATGTAGCGGACGGGGTCATGGCGTTAACAGAAGGAGGAATGCTTTGGGGAGAAAATATTGTTCGGCAATGACACAGAAGTAATTTGGGTCTCACTGAGTGATTTCATCGGGGCCTTTTGTTGCCTCAAAGTGTTTGACCCAGAGGTCCCTGTCAGCCCTGTTGTTAATGGGAGCCGGAGCAGAGTGACAGCCTCAGAAAGTAAAACATTTTACTACTAATAGTGGGCCTCCAGAGGCTTAGGCATAAATATTTAAGCTCTTCTCCCTTGTCCTAAATACTGGGGGGTCTCCATGGTGCATTTATCCGTAATGTAAGAAAAAGAGCAAATATATCCGCTGGATGCTTCAACATAGCTTTTTGGCATTTCGTCTCATTGTCATGGTAAATAAGAAACTAAGTTAAGTGGGAGTTTTTATTTTTTTGCAGTAAAAGTAAGTGAAGTCAGCACCCACAGCCTCTTACACCTGTAGAAATATGAACTTTTTAAAACACTTCACTCGAGACTTCCCCTATTATTTCCTGGCACAGCCAGCTTTGGCCTTTCTCTCAAAGTAAACTTCATTAAAAAGGCTATGTGGCTTGTGAAGGTGGTCCTGACGTGCCTTGAATGATGGTCTTCACAAACAAAGCTGCTACACAAGCCATCGAATTATCTCTGTCAAACTTTGGCGTAATCTGAGCTGATCCTCTTAAAAATATTTAAATGAAAACATTTGCACATGAATGGGCTCCATGGCAACGCTGTGTGTATTCCTCTTCGGCGGAGGGGGGCCTCTTTAACACCCGGCTTTAGAAAAGCACATCTCCTCTGTTGTGTTGACAAACAACAAAACAAACAATATTAAATGGAGGAGCTGAGGTTTTTCACATCGTTGATGGATAGAAGAATCTGAAAGGCTGAAGGAACCCACGGTGAATGAATACTCGAGTTGGAGGCGCTGGTAATTGTATGATTAGTGCTCAGGATGTGTCGTTATACATGGGCTATAAACCAGAATGAGGAGCATTTTGAATAAGATGACCAAGACTGTGAGGGTGAATCTAACTCAGGAGTCTTCATAGGTATTCACTGAGCTGCTTCATCAGTGCTTTATAGCTGCATATTATTCATCTGGATTATGAAACATGGGAGTTTGGAGCATCTCTCCCCCTGGTGGTAGAAAATAGATCTGCCTTTTTTAACTTAAAATCATCTCCCCGCTCAGGCTTGGCTCCCTTTCCCCCCCAAAACAGCTTCTTCTGAATACATTAACCTCTCACACACACACACACATAAGAAAAGAAAAGAAAAAAAGAGAGGGTAACTGCAACTGTTGCAGCAAAAAATGTGATAATGTTTGTGAAAATAATAGTGTGACTGTTTTTCTTCCTCTGCATGCTGGGAGATGGGTGGTGTATTAATATAGCTTGTGGCTTAATTGGGTTTTAGATGGTAGATTAATTAATTTGTGGCTAATAGGCACAAACACGAGAAAACAAACTTCTTTACTTTAAGCACAGTCTCCACATGCATCTAAGTAAGTAATGTAAATTATGCAGATTGTTTTGATTATTCTGACAAAGAGTTTTTTGTAAGAAGTGTTTTTAAAAGATTACTGCTTCCTGGCAATTTATCGATGAAACACTTCCACAAACAAGCTGTGCATGTGAATAATAACACTGCTTTGCCTGAACAAATATTTTACTGTGATTAATGTTACATGCCAGTTACATATGAAAAGATAGCATCGGCTTCAAAATACAAAAACATTTAGATTTAAACATTTAAACGTACCGCTTTTTTTGAAAATGTAGTTTTTCACTGTAAGTTTTTCTTTGTTGTTACATTTTTTGTAAGAATCACTGTTTGTGCTGCTTTTCACACAACACAGGATTTATTTTAGATGTTAATTATAATTTTCTATCCTTTAAATTTGCTCTTTTATCTTCAGCTTTTCCAGAAGAAACGGGATCTCTGATGCAACACATAAAAAAAAAGATATGAGGCTCAGCACGGCCTTGTAACTCTGCTGCAATCCATGCCTGCAAACAGATAGCTCACAGGAACAGAATCCCCTCCCGCTGTCCCCCTCTGGTCCTCAGTATTGAATATGCTTTAATCTGCAGAACATCAATTAACAGTTTGGAAATAAAATGTCACCTTGGTGTTTCAGGGGAGGTTTGTCCCCTCAAGCTTTCATTTGGAGAACTTAGAAATTCTTTCTTATGGTAATTCTCTGATTGCACTGTGTGCCAACACTGCTCTCATTTACATGGGGAATTAATTATAGCTATTTGCAAAGTTCAAAAACTCAACACAGTTATTAGATCTAGTTGTACCAGCAATATGAGAGAATTCAAATATGTTTTTGTACTGTCTGTGTTCATTTAAAGTAGGAAATGTTTAGAGATTCTGTAAACGCTTGCACATCAAACTGAATAAAAGACCAGGTATAGGCTGTATGAAAAATTCAATCTGTTTTTGCAAATATCTCTGCTTGTTCAACTATAATTGCTTGGCAAATAAATGTGATTAATTTGAAACATCAGAAATTACAGACGAGCTCTTTCCATCTAAAATAAAATATATGCACTAAACATATGTGCAATTGTTGGAGGGCGTGTTGCTTTTAGTTTCAGTAAAAACTATTATTCAAAAAAATGAAAAAGGAAAAGAATAGGCTGGATTCTGAAGTGGGAGCACTACAAATCGACTTCCCCTGATCATGTGATGCAAATAGTAGCAATAAATCTTCCTAAAATGCAGGATGCACACATCTGACATTACACTGAGGTAGGACTCTGCAGCATATATCAGCCGGGCTCAGCCCATATGATCATTCTCCGAAGTTAAACAGCCATAAAAGGCTTGAGAACTCTGACCTTCACAATCTAACTAAGCAAGAGGAGCCAATGATGTGGAACAGACCCATCGGAGCAGCCGCAAGATGATAAACTATGCTCCAGCTTTGCTAAAAAATAACTGTATGTCTTCGATGACATATATAGCACCAGCATTTCAATACGATCCCAATTTATTTTGCACTAAAATGGTTTATTGTTGGCTATAAAGCATATGCAGCAAGAGGCGGAAGGACGAGGTTGCTTCAGTGCAGCGAGGATGTCTCAAAGGCATATTGTTCTCTGTGCGGCACATCTCAGTGATGTGTCGCAGCTCGACTAGAAGGCCGTAAAAACTATCAAAACTTATAAACCTTATCATTAGTCTGCCTCTTGTCAATCATTCCTGCTATTTTACTCACAGCTAGCTGTTTTTTGTTTCACGACTTTCTACAAACTTATGAAAAACTTCTATCATAAATGGGAATTTTGGAACAACAACCAAAAAAAAAAAAGAGAGAAAAATCGTCATTTGATCTCATATGAAACGTTTTTATAACAACCTGCCATCGGCAAGCAGAGCACGCACACAAATTAGAATTCAATGAATTTACAGACATTTAGCCTCCCGAGCAATATGCAATATTTGTTGCTTTGTGACAAAAAGTTGTCACAGAGAATAAAGGGCATTTTAGAAAAAGATGAAAAAAATTTGAAGGGGGTGCTTGTTGTAAATGACATGTCATGATATGGGGTCATTTACAATCCTATAACATATTCAGACACTGAGCAGATAAGCGGGCGATACATCTTTCACCATCCCTGCCCTTCACACTTGTCATAGCAGCACCATAAACAGCATCCATAACAATTGCGTCCACCGAGGGAAAACCTGCAATGTGCAGAGGAGCCTGGAGCTAGGGCACTCTTTGTGAAGAAATTGATATGCTTCTGAAGTCACAGCAAAAACATGCAAAACATTTTTACTCTCTCTCGCAATACATATAATGCAAAGGTTTAAGTTAGCCGAAAAAACAGACCTATAACTGATGAATAATGCATTTATTAAG
This sequence comes from Craterocephalus amniculus, assembly GCA_036024015.1. Classification (NCBI taxonomy): domain Eukaryota; kingdom Metazoa; phylum Chordata; class Actinopteri; order Atheriniformes; family Atherinidae; genus Craterocephalus; species Craterocephalus amniculus. Next base: position 1,806 of record JAVQJG010005983.1, on the reverse strand, counting down.
AATACCTTTTAAAATTTGTATTATCATTATTATATTGGATTTGTACTTGGTGGATGAATTCTTAGTTGTGCAATTAATCATAATTAAGAAGATTCTGACAAGTGTTTGGGGACAGACCAGGCAGAACCTTCTTTCTATATTCCCAAGGAGAGCAATAAGAAATGATATGATAGGTATGCAGGCTGCTAATGAGATGCGCTTCCTGTATAGGTCTTGTTATGATCTTTGGTTTCCTCTGTGTTAAGGGAGATCATTGAGGGTTTCAACCCCTGGCTGGAGAAGGGAGGACACACATCTCCATGTTTCTCTAAAGCTCCTCCTTAGATCTATTACAGTGCATCTTACAAGGCTAAGTACCATTTAATTTTGTTGCCCTCCCATATTTATCTTCTGCTGGTGATTTATGGGGTAAGAACATAGGCGCTGCAAATGTAAGGTGTCTCTCTGAATTTCATGCAATGTTGCAAGAACAGACCAGTTTGCTTTTGCATGGTTTTCATTAATGCAAGTCATCATAATTACTTACAAATTGTGTTTTTTGGAAATGTGTGTCGTTTCCGGTTGGGGGTTGAAAATACAGGAGTAGAGTTACATAAACATAAGTTAATATCAACTGTGATACAACTAAATGATGTTTCTTTCCATGCTACCTTTAAATCTTGCTCAGACTTTTATCTTGTCATCTCAATTTTTTTACTCTTATACTTCATGTTAATTTTTAAATATGAAAGCTCACCGCAGTGCATTTTGCATATTCACATGGTAATCCCTAAAACCCAATCCAAATCAAATGTTTCTGTCTTTTTCTCTGACAGCTTTTGTAAAACAGAGTCCAGAATGTTCCCATTTCAGTGTAACATGAATCAAATGCACATTTTGTGATTTAAGTGATCCAAATTATTTATGATTCATCAGTTAAGTGTACCATTATCACATTTTATTAATAACATGAAGGTTATCCAAGTGCATGTTTTTCCCCCCTGATTTCAGACAGGTATTCAAATCAAGATTTGATGAAACCAAAAAAATGCCTAAAAAAGAATCATGTCAAAGTTTATTTCTACCGTACTTTTAACGGTATCTTCACTGGCTAAATATAATCAACAGTTGCTTGACCAGAAATATATCTAACGTAAAACCAGCAATACAGCTTTAGTAAGATGAATTGAATTAGATAAAATAGTACTTGCATGCCATTTTGATTCCCATTTGAGCTTCCAACCAGATTATTTGGTTGTGTTAGTTTGATTTTGAAAATTGATTGAAACACTAATTTGTTTACATATATTTTAAAAACAGTCAGACTGACATCATAATTAAATTATTCTTATAATGTCAACTAAACTTACTAGTATCTTTATAACATCATGTCCTCACAAGAGGACAAGTATGGTTTCCTTCATGACCTGAATCTCCTTTTAAAGGCCCGTTTATGCTCGACGCAGATGACGGATACGCACACGCACGGAAAGTTTCGTCCATCTTCTGCGTCAATTTCATGCGTTTTTGTAGCGTTTTCAGGCTCCTTGCGCATCCATCACTTGACGCAGACGACGGAGTAATACCACCGGAAACCGCGGGGTCAGTGTTGAGCATAGTAGATCAGAAACAAACAAGGGAAGAAGAAGAATATAAACAGGAAGAAGAAAATCATAGAAGAAGAATTTAGACGCCGAAAAAAACATTAGAAGTTGCACAAGCTTTTGAAATAAAGTTCTACAAGTGTTAAGGGTGTGTTGGTGGTTAGAAACAACTTAATAGCAGCGCGTTTGTGCCGCCAATCGATGTTTGAATCTAACGTTGTAT
>JAVQJG010005979.1:0-21265 GCA_036024015.1 Craterocephalus amniculus | reverse complement strand
GATATTTCTTGGTTTTAGACACAGACCATTTATCTTGTCTGTCTGTGTGCCATTAATATTTTGTCTAATTGTTGTAATTTTTTCACTGAAGAAGTTGGCAAATTGGTTGCACTTCTCAGAGGATTAGTTGATCCTCTCCTTGTCTTCGGTGCTCGAGACTTGGACGTAATTTCAATCGATTTCGATTAAAAATCGAGATCGTGACACCCCTATTATCAAAACATTATTTAGAGTCATAAACACATTGGCCTATTTTCTGGCTGCAATTCAAAAAAGGGGAAATACCGGAAAAGGAGATTATGACGCTGCCTGGCACTTTGTGTGTTTTCTCAACTGCAGGGAGACTCTGAACCAACGTCAAAAAAATGAAAATGATGATTTTGATTCTCTATCACCTTTAAAAAAAGAAATATTCAGCTTGACTGCATTTTTGGAAAAAGTGTGGAAACTCAGACAAAGAGCCCTGTATCCTGGATTATAAAGGACCTTCTGCTATATTTAAGATGATTTGTTAACATGTATTATGCTGGTCACCTTCTTTCTTGTATATTTTATTTGTCAGTGGTTTCATATAAGTCTATCAGGGCTGGCGACGCAAGTGTGTATTACACTTGAAAAATATTCAATACAATTCAATACAATATACAGCTTGGATTATGGTTTTGTGGATATAGACTGTACCTACAGTACCCAGTCAGAAAACACGGAAATTTATTCAACCAGTCCAATTATAAGGTCAAATTCCTTTAGGTGTTTCAAATTTGTGCTTCATGTGCCCCTTTTTAACTTTGAGCACCTGCCCCTCCAAAGGTCTCTGCACGACCCTGAATGAGGTGGTGCCTGTGAGCATGGGGAGGGATGATTGACACCAATCAAACTCTGAGCTGCATGTAGCTACGAGCTAACAAAGCTAACCAGGAGCTAACAGTAGCTAACCAGCTAACGGAGTTAGGCAGACTAAAGCTAAGGTGCGTTGTTAGCTGGATAAAAAACAGTCAGAAAAAACGGAAATTTATTCAACCAGTCCAGTTATAAGGTCAAATTCCGTTAGGTGTGTCAAATTTGTGCTTCATGTGCCCCTTTTTGACTTTGAGCACCTGCCCCTCCAAAGGTCTCTGCACAGCCCTGTTCAGCCTGATCCACATTAAAATGCTGCTGACCATCACTCACTGAGCTAAGCTGGAGCTGGGCTGTTTATGAGCTGATGGCCTTCATCTCAGTGTTGTTCCCCAGAGCAGCAACATTCAGAATGGACTGTCAGTTGTCAGTGTGTGTGTGTGTGTTGTATGTGAGGGTGTGTGTGCGTTTTGGGTGGGGTGTGAGTGTGTATTGTGTGTTTGGGGGTGTGCGTGTGTGGGTGTGTGAGTGTAGGTGGGGGGGTGTGTGTAGGTGGGTGTGTATGTGAAGGTGTGTGTGTATCCGTTGTGGGTGGGGGTGTGTGTCTATGTGTGTGTGGGTGAGTATGTGAGGGTGTCTGTGTGTGGGTGTGTATGTGTGTGTGTGTATGTGGGGGTTCTCGGGGTGCGCATTGGGCATGGGGGTGCGGGCTGCCTTCTGACGGTGGCCTTCTGGGCAGGCCGGGTCCCCCAGGGTGGTGTGCTGGCCTCCTGCCTGAGGGGGTGGGGGGTGTCCCCGGGCTCCTGGGCCCGGGCCCTTGGCCCCGTCTGGCCCGAGGGGGCGGTGCTCGGCGTTGGCCTGCCTCTGGCCTTTGTTCCAGTGAGAAGGCATCTGCATGATCACTCTGCATGGTCACTGCTTCCTGAACGTCTCCACTCCGTATATTCAGCATGATGACACAGTTTCTGCACAGTGGTGTAGCCAAGTCCTCCAGCACATCCTCACAGCTTTATCTGCGTGTACTCTTCACTCTGACATTGTTTCATTTATGGTTATTTATTTATCTATTTTTTCTCTTCTCTTTTTCTTTATTATTATTATTATTATCACTATCATTAGAAATAATAATATTGCTACTATTATTATTAACATTGTCATGACCTACTGACTAGGATGGTCTTAGTTGTATATGTTGTGAATAGTATGGATTACATGATTTTCTGTATACGGTGTATTTTGTCCATACCCCCACTCCCCACACTTTTTCTGTCTCCCCTCTCCTCCCTCCCTCTTCTTTTGTTCTTTCTCTCTCACTTCTCTCTCTCTCTGTCCCCTCCGGTCGAGTCCAGCAATAAGATTTTGATTTAATAAAGTTCATCACCTCAAGAGGGACTTTATACAAGCAGTATAAATCCCTACTTGATAGAGTAAAAAAAAAAAAAAAGAAAAAAAAAAAAGAAATTTGATTCTGTACCTTTAAAGGCATTTTCCAGTTCCAAGGACTTTTGGAGAGATTTGTTGCACGGTGAGGACATGTGGAAACTATTCTATAATCCCACGAGCCTAAAAGTTCGGAAAAAAAAAGCCTGGAGAGAGAGAGAGAGAGAGCAGGCTGTGACATTCACACAAACTGGCACAAAAAACATACTGCAGGAGAGCTGACGGTGGCAGTAAACTCGCACAGCTATCAACCCCTCTGCAGTGTTCCCACATGGCCTTTATGCCGGCAGAGGGAGAGCTGATGCTAAGCAACATCTCATCTACATGGTTTGCCACATCAACAGGGTCAGGTTCCCTTTAGGCTTGCTTGATCTCTGCTGTGCTGTGCACCGCCAATGAAGAGCCTCAGAGGTGCTGAGACTTACTCAGTGCTAGGATTCCTTCTTATCAAAGCAGAGATGATGCTCGGTTTATCTGAATGCCCTCTTCTTTCAGGAGCTCTCACTGCAAAATATAGATTTAGAAAGTTTTCTGCAGTTCTACTCATGATTGTAATGCAACTATGTTAAAACATATTTGTAAAATAAGAGAGTTAGGATAAGGTATTACCTCTTATATCTTATTTTATTAAATATATGATTGTAATTATACTGATGACACTCAGCTTTATATCACTGTTTCACCACAGGACTCTGGTCTCATACAGTTTGTCTCTCAGTTAAATTAATATTTGGATGTCACAGAATTTCTGCTCTTAAATAAGAAAAATCTTCAGTCTCCAATGATCAGTTCACAGCTTTAGTCTGAAATGTTCAAAATCAATAAATTGAGCCAGAAATCTTGGAGTAATTTTTGACTCGGCTAAATTTTAACAGCCATATTAAAACAGGAGCCATGCCAGTCTTTTACCACCTGAAGAATTCATCTAGAAGAAGGGGAATGAAGGATTTCCAAGCACTTGTTTTTACAGGTTTCTTTTAATAAAACCTCAGAATGACAAATGCAGCTAATCTTTGTGACGGCTAGACTATAAAAAGGGAACACATTAAACTGGTTCTTAGATCTTTATTCTGGTTTTTACAAAATGATGATTAACTGAGGCATGTTTTTATGTCTTCCTCACTCTTCTTTTAGGTTTTTTAACCAGATAAAGTACAACCTGGAGTAGAACAACTACCGCCTTGCATAAATGCATCGAACTAAAGCAGAGATCTCTCTTTGACAAAATTCATTTAGATTTTTTCCAAATGTCTTGATCAAGGAACTAATTCATTAAGAAATATAAAATCACCTCTCAGGGTCTTATTAATATATTTTGACTCTATGAAAAGCAGAAATATGCTATGGTGTATTTGTTTATTTGTAGTGGGTAACATGCAAATAAAGAAAACGCTCTGGATGCTTCTTATATTTGCAGGAATTTGTGTCCTCAATGTCCTCGTAGTATAATTGATTTGACAGCTCATCTGCGTTGGATGCAGTCTGCACAGACTGATGAGTAAGTAGACTTGGCAACACAGTCTGACTCAATGGAGGATTTTTATTTTTTGCATGAAGAACTTGGATTTCTTCCTTCATTGCGGAGCTGTCAGATCCTCCACTCCCCTCCCATCCTTTCACTACTCCCACACTTGATCCTGGTCAGCTGCTCTCTGAGTCCAACATGGTGCAAATACAATCCAACGCCAGCTATTGTGTGATACTAGCAGAACTCCACGTTTTTACACTGCATGCTATCTTGACTACATCTAGGAGTGATTTTTTTTTTTACCAAGATGTAAACGAGAAAATCAAGCTAGTCTGTTATAATTTTCTAAACCATCTTCTTAATACCATTTAACACGGTCACATTCCAGCTGGTTCCACTGACAGTCCCAAACATTTTTTCACCTGCAGCAGGAAAAATTAAACATGCACTCAACATCAGATCATGACTTTCTATGTTTCTTACCCGTCACTAATGACTGTGTAGGAGGATCAAAAGCTTCCAGGAAGGGACTGTTTATCTGTAAAGCAGTGTTGGCTTGAACCTTACTGTAGATGAATTTTCCGTCCTTGAGACCCTCAATCAACTTGTCTACAAGTTGTGTTAAGCTTTGTTTGTTCCATGTCTTGCAATTAATGTCTTATGCATTTCCCCTAGTTCATCTTCTTCCTTGCAGAAGTCACAGAATAAGAGACTTGACACTTGGACAAATGTTTTGAGACCTCAACAATAAACCAGTAGAAAATGGTAGAAAAACTAATAATATCCAAAAACTTACAGATTTATTACAGCAGCAGTAACATAGCCTCAAATGTCACCCCTCAACCTTTCTGGGTCATAACCCAACCCCCCCGAAAAAAAAAAAACTGTTTATGGTTTTATTGCATCCGAAGCAATGAAGGTAAAAATAAATTGGGCAACCCAAATTTTTGGCCTTATTGGAACAAATTAAAGCATTTCACCATGGGCCAGTCAGTGTCATCCATGATTCTTGCTGCATTGAGCAGTTTCTTCTTCACTTTTTCCTTTATCACCACAGAACGATGTTGGGCCATGCAAATCCAGGAAGTGGGAACTTGGCAGTTTTATCTGGGGTCTTTCTGTGCTCTGTCCTCCTGGAACCAGATGATACGCTCAGGAGCTAAAGCTGTTTGATCTTAAAGTGACTTTGGCAGATGTTTGCACAATGGCGCCCCCTAACGAAGGCTAACCCACCATACGTCTTGCATCCTGTCTCTCTGAGCTCTCTCCAGCTAGTGAAAGTCTGTCCGATGTTGACTCTTGTCTTATCTCTTGCTTTTTCCCTCTCTTCCTCTGATAATCTCCTCTTAGCTTTTATTACTGAATTAGCCATGCTGTGTGTCCAAAATGACAAACTGATATCCAGTTGCTGGTCAGTGAAAAAGTGCTGTAAAGCTAAAAGTCTTTGTGCATCTAATTCAGAGAACAAAAATCAGAGCCATGCACCATCATCCAGCGTCATCCCCGCTGCATCAACAAATCAAAAACAAAAGAAAACAAGAGTAAGTCCTTTAAACTCGGCTGTAGAGACACACTGTCGTCCTTGATGTTGTCTCCTGTACACTGTAAAAGACACACATGCAAACACAGACACCTCCTCAGTCACTCTCAGCGCGAGGGATGACAGCTCTGCTGCTCTGCTGCAGGCAGTGGAACAAGCTGAGACATTCAGCTTTCCAGCTCTCAGTGGTCTCTCGCTGGCTTCTACTCATCCTGGCTCCGGGAGTCACTCGTCAGCCTGCTGTGCTCTGGCTGCCAGAGACCTCCATGTTTAGAGGGCTTACTGTTTAATAGCTTTGTCCCCAGGGAGGGCAGTTGGTCTGCTTTTGCAGGGAAAGCTTCATATGTTTGTGCATAAAGTGGATAGAGAGAGGTTTGAGGGGCAAGGGATGACATCTGATCTGTTTGCTGGAAAATACTCAAAAATACCTTACAGTGATACCAAATCTGGGACATTGGGACTTGTTGCTGATTCCCCAAAGGACCAAATGGAGTTTATTTTTAAAGATCAATATTGGAGAGAAAAGAAATGCTGAAATGATTATGAACAGTGGAGTACTTCCGTTGCGAGCTGAAAAGCTCTGAGCAGTCTTTAAGGAAACATGTGAGAGTGATGACTCATTGCTTTAGTTGTTGGATTTGTCAGGGTGCTCATAAGTAGGACAACAGGAACTCAGTTTGGTCTGAATTCAGAGATCTCAGAGAAACTCACAGGAACACAGAGAAGAAAATACTGTCAGCATTTGTCATCTGTCTAAGAGCCAGCAGTGATTTTCTTATGCATTCCTCTTTTTTTTTTTGTTATTGCAAAACTGCAGTTTGTATTCTTCTATACCAAACAAGTGCTCTTTGGGGAGTAAGCGAGCCAAGTTGAAATGAATGCATAAGCCCAAACAGGTTTAATTCCTTGCAGGTGGATAATTATCTGTTGTTTTTCAGGAAGCTTCCCTGAGAAAAATGCTCTGCCTTGCAGAAACCAGTCCCACTCATTGAGACTCACATCTGGAAGCTGCTCTGTCCAGCTGCAGATGCATAGTTGAGTAAAGGGCTTTTCTCAATGGTAGTTCTGTTTTCCACACCTGGAGTTTTCCTGCCAAAGTTCAAATCACCAGCTGCATTTTTTCATAATTCTTTTTCATTTTCGTTTCATAGGGGCTTCGTATTTTCCCCATAATACACACAAAATCTGACTCTGACTAGTTTTATATGAATAAAATGTGTTTATATAGTTTGTGCTGCTTGTGTAATTATGACTGTTAAAAAAAGGTAAGTGTAGGTGGAAAATTGGTTGTTTGGTATATTAAGAATACTAAATAATCGAAACAACAACTAAGTATGAAATATTTCAAACACTCTGTATGATACTACTCAAATGATTGACAGAGGCAATCATTACTGTCCACTGTACGAAACTTATGTGATGCCACCTGGAACTTACAATTGCACAACAATCAGCTTTTTAGATCAATAATTTCCAGATGCCAAACCATGGCTCCATGTTCAGTAATTATGGCTGCCAAAACATGATCACATGATCACCACACATGGCCCACAAGGAATCTGCTGCAATCTGCATCCAGGCCTACACCCTTTCTGCTGCTGCAGCAGATCTATAAGTACTAAACGTAGCCTGGATTTAGCCCAGGTGTGTCTTCTGGGAAGGTATTATTCATTATTCATTAATTAGATATTTTCATCAGGTAACTCCCCTGGACACTGACAGATATATTTCCTTGTGACTTAATCCAACATTTAAACTCTACTTGGCTCACTAAACTACTGATTTTCTCTAAATTTCATTTAGGCTCAGAGAGGATGGGCTTTTTGTCTCAAAGTCAAACCTCTGCTTTTAGATGCGACCATAACACAACTAATACTAGTAAAGTAGTACATTTAAATGGAATATTGTGCTCTTTGGGTTATCGTTCCTTTTCCTTCAGTGTGTTACAAAGCTTTTTTTGAATGGATTGTAAAAAAAAAACAAAATAAAAAAGCAAATGCCACACTAAAAGAAGTCTTTCAAACAGAATATACTGCTGATGAACTGCATAAAAGTCCTTGTTTGTTGTGCAGAACTTCATCCTGTTCCTTAATGAAGTCACCATGAGACAGACATTTATATGATGACAGCATGGTGGCTGGGTACACTGTGAACAAAGAATGTGCAGCTGCTTTGCACTGCATGGTTACTGAACACAGTGTGGCTTTCAGGAGGGAAGTCTTGAAGAACAAAAAGGTTAAACAGAACATTTCAGATAGATGTGACAGAAGGTGCTGCAGCAATGTAGAATATAAGCTGACTAAAGTACTGAGTACTCAAACACTAATATAAGTCCCCATAAAAAAGGATTGTCTTGTTAATCAGATTCATGTAGGCTTTTTAAATAAACACAAAAGAGAGTGATTTGACTTTGTTTAAATGAAAAATAAACGTCCATGTCTAAGGCTGGTTAAAGCTTGCATGAGCAGCAATTTTGGTGAAACTCATTCTCTTTCAGTAAGGTGAATTATGCCTGCTGTACTTGCAAATTTCCCCATCTAAAGCCTGGCATCATGCAGTGTATGGCTGTAATAGGAGATGGAAGTGGGAGCAGTATGCTGTTTACTTCAACCATCTGTGATTGGCCTGAAAATTCCCTTTAACAGCTAACTGTGTGCCATGCAAGAACAAATGACTGCTGCAATTAGATCTGTGACAAAGAAGTGAAGTACTTGTGTTTTCACATGTGAGAATAAGAAGTTTTTCATGTGAAAAATGGGAAAAGCTGTCTTACATGTTATCCATCTGAGAATGTTGATCAATTATGAATGTTGCTGCTGTGCTTTCTGGAGTAAATATTTTATCATACTTTTTGTATTAACTTAAATAATAGTGGAATCACAATGTTGTTATGAAGTGAACGCAAAAGAATGTTCTGAAGGTTTCCACCATCTGCTCCGGCGATAGTCTCACTTTGAGTTTTCCATGCTTCTGTACTATTAAACCAAGTGCCCTTTGGGGAGCAAGAGAGCTAAGTTGAAGTGAATGCACAAGCTCAAACAGATTTAACTCCTTACAGGTGGTCAATCATCGGCTCTTTAAATAGCAGCACAGCACGGAGTGTTGTAGTGGGCACATGTATTTATGATGAAGCTGCAGACATGGCCTACTTCTGGGTGACAGCTCAGGTCTCAGCTGGGTTTTCCTCTCCTTCTGCTCTCTCCGTCTTTCCATTTTTTTTTTGCTACTTACTGTATTTTGATTTTATCACTTGCTTTATTATTCTATTTTTCCCCTGAATAAAAACTCTTCCTTACTAAATAGGAGATACAATACATCTATTGCATCTTCTGAAAAGGCAGGCAGTATTCAGTGGAGGTTTGGGACTTCCATCCATCCATCCATCCATATCCAGGCTAAAACCTGGACATAATGTCAGATCTCTTAGCTAATTAATTTATCATTTTGTATGCAAGACATGGTCTTAAACTAAATACCATTTTGTAAAATCCAGTGCATAATTGGTGGATGTCATATTGAACCATGACAAATACTATTACAGCTCTCAGGCCTGAATAAAAATTCCACCCATCACACCACATAAAGACATTTAAGGTACTGCACATGAGTTCAAAATGTCAGTCAACAGCAGCTTGTTATCAGGGGATTGTAGTATAACTGTTTTAGCATCTTAAAATTCATTACCTCCATCTCTATGTCTTGGGTAGCGTCAGCTCATCCTTTCTTTTAGGGTAAAACAGTATGATAGTGAAGACATGCCTAAAAAAATGGTTTTGCTCAAGGCAAGGTACATTTAGAATATGCAGATAAAAGAAATTGAATAAATAAAACCAGTTTATGCTGTGGTAGATTTAGTATTATTTTAAAAATATGTCAAGCACTAGCTTATTTGCATTTGTTTTAGTTTTTCCAGCAGCCTTAACCTGAGAAGCGACTATTTGTGACTTCCATTACATCTGTCCAACATTAACTTAATCAAATTTGAATGAAATGGACACATTTTGTTTAATGTTTTCAGTTTGTTTTATTATTAATCTCTCTGTGTTAAACCTAGGTATGCTTCTTACAAAAACTCCTGATTATGATTGAATACGTTGTAAAGATATGTGGGAAATTTTGTGTTACAAACATGTAACAGTGAATTGGTAGAACCCTGGGTTCATTTATGTATTCACAACAGCCTAAACCGGGGGAGCCATCTAAGTCCCTGAACAAAGACCATACATGGCGACCACCGGAGGGGGGCGCTGTTGCTCATTTTACGACACCAGGGCAGAGAGTCGTTCAGTTAAAAGTAAGCGGCACTTAAAAACATCATTAATTTGGAATTTGACTATGAAATTTACTTTATAAGAAACACGCCAAAGTTAAAGCAGCATAATCTAGCAGATCTGAATAAAGATGCACTGTGTGAATCTAGATATGTCATGCATTAATGCATTAAAAAAATGTTATGCAAATCGATTCAAGCTGCAGGTCATAAGGCAGCATTGTGAGTCTTACTATAATAAAAGCACAACGATGGATGCACTGTCACCACAATACCTTCCAGGCAGCTGTGAAAGTCTCAAACTTGAACTCTGACAAAACCGAGTCTGGAGGTGTTCTTACACACAGGCTGCGCATACGAAGCGTGCTGAATATTAGAAGAAGTAAAACATTTACGTGTGTGAGAGAGAAGGAGGAGGATGGCGGAGGGGAGGCAACAGCGAAGTTAAGACACCACCCAACTCTGTCGGGAAGGGGAGGAGGTGCGAGTGCGTGCACGCGAGGGTGAGGAGATGGGGGTTGAGTTTTTCGTTTCAGCACCGCGGACAGCTCCCGGTAAGAGCAGCCAGCAGCAGCGAGTCGGCCCCCTCTGATGCTGTGGAAGGAGAGAGAGAGGAAAAGAGAGAGAAAACATTGTGAATTGGGATTTTAACATCGTTTGACAACAGCAAAGAGTCATTTTTATTTTTATTTCTCCCCCTGAAGAATAGGCTTTTGCGCAGACCAGCCATGCATGTAATGATTGACTACGTTTAAAATCACCAGAGGACGACGTGTGCTCAGTTTCCTCTGAAGTTTCTCACCACTTAAAGGATTTCAGCCCGGAAAAATCTTCTTATATTCAAGGGAAGTTGGAGAGCAAACAAAAGTGGCAACACTGCATCAGTCTCCATCCGTTTGGACTACATCCTAAAATATTTCCCTCGACTTTCTTCTCTTTTTTTCCTGCTTGTGAGTGTGTGTGGAGGGGAATTAACCCATATATCTGTTAGAAAATACTCCCCAGGAGCAAAGACAGCATGCAAGGCAAGTTTCCTTTTCATCCGGTGCATTAGGATTCTTTCAGCCTCCATCGTCCCTGTGTAAAGCTGTTTTCCCACAGGCGGTGGGAGTCCTACAGCCACTAATGTAAGTCTTTGATGCGATATATTTTCCCTTCTCTCGCAGCTCTGATTCTTCCCTCCTCCCCGTTTCCCATCACTGTTATTCACCGCATTTTAAGCAGCTGCCTAATAACCTACTGGTTGGTTCATACAAATGGATTGATGGGGCAAATAAAAGAAAATGCCTATTCAGATTGCTGTGAGATGAAGTTGGAGACTCAGAAGAACAGAGGACACAGTTTGCGCAACTTCTGATGCCGATCCAGTTTTTCTTCCCCATCTTCATTCATTATTTTAAGACTTGCCGTAGGAAGAGGTGTGTAACCCGTGTGTAGCTGTTCATGACGGAAACAATGGCGCTAAGTGGAAACTGCAGGACTAACCTAAAAGACCTGGTGTCAGTCCAAAACAGTTTCCCAGATGTCGTTGAATTGAACGTGGGGGGTCAGGTGTATTACACCCGTCACTCAACTTTGGTGAGCACCCCAAATTCATTACTCAGTAAGCTATTCTCATCCAAAAAAGACGCCACTAACGATTTAGCGAGAGACCCCAAAGGACGTTATTTCATCGACAGGGACGGGTTTTTATTTCGATATGTGTTGGACTACCTCCGAGACAAGCAAGTGGTCCTCCCGGATCACTTTCCCGAAAAAGGGAGACTGAGAAAAGAAGCAGAGTACTTCCAGCTGCCCGACCTGGTGAAGCTCCTGACCCCTGAGGATACCAAACACAGCCCGGACGACTACTTCCATAGCGACTATGAGGATGGGTCTCAGGGCAGCGACCAGAGGCAATGCCCGCCACCCTCCCTGGTCCCCGCAGATAGAAAGAGCGGCTTCATCACGGTGGGGTACCGGGGGTCGTGCACCATGGGCCGAGAAAGCCAGACTGACGCCAAGTTCAGGAGGGTACCGCGGATACTAATTTGCGGCAGGGTGGCCCTCGCTAAGGAAGTCTTCGGGGAGACTCTGAACGAGAGCCGGGACCCAGACAGGACCCCGGAACGGTACACCTCCAGGTTTTACCTCAAGTTCAAGCACCTGGAGAGAGCTTTTGACATGCTGTCGGAGTGTGGTTTCCAAATGGTGGCCTGCAACTCGTCCGTCACAGCCTCGTTTGTCAACCAGCACACAGAGGACAAGGTCTGGTCCAGCTACACGGAATACGTTTTCTACCGTAAGTCCCACCTTTGGCTTTTGTATTGCAGAAGTTGAACGCTCGCGCGCATGCACGCGCGCACAAACAGCCGCTAGAAGGCGCACTCGGCGTGTCAGGAAGTGCGAGGAGAAACATCTGGTGGTAACGGGTGGGTCTTCCTGCCAGAGAATAACTCCTCTGTCACAGATGTGGAAGTGTGATGTCATTTCTAATGTATACTGCTGAGCATTTGCTCAGTCGGATTAAATCCTTGTTCAGCATGTTAGATTTCCTCGACAGAAATTTTGATTTTAAAACAATCTTTCATGCGTTTTCCATTTGATTGAGACCAGTGGGTAGGCTACATCACCGTAGTTGAGAATCTGCATTAAACTCATGCTCACTTGGAGTCTGAGGTGTTGTCTGAGTCCTGTGGAACAAAACCAATTAGAGATCACCTCTCATAATTGGGGTTAAAGCAAGGTGTTGTTATCTCTCCATGGAAGCAATGGAACCTTTGCAGCAAACACTAAACCGAGAGGCTCATTTCAACCTCTGTGTGTTCAAGCCTATTACGGTATGTTGCAGCATTCAGGGTGCTCCTGCAGTATAAATTTCAGAAGATTTAACCAGATTTTAATAATTTCACTCTGAGCCACAGCAGCTGTCAGAGCAATGGTTCGTCAAAGCTTGGCCATTTCCCATCACGGAGCAATTTGCTACTCCACCTCCTCTCTCTTTCATCCAGCCCATCCTTTTAACTTCTTGCATTTCCTTCTGGCTTCGCGATTGCTTTCCTTCCATTTCTCCATCTGTGCCACTCACGAGCTGCTATGAGGGCATCTGGCACAGAGGGTGAGAAGAAGAACTCATCATGACTTTTATACTGGCTCTCATAAGATTTTATAATGCCACATAGTAATCCATAATCTTTCATGTAACGGTGCATCATTTTTCATGAACCTGAATTCAAGCAGTGGGCATGTTTTAGAGGCCATGGGAAGTCCTGAAATATGAGACAAACTAGATTGTTGTGAGCCTCATTGATAGCATCTGATCACATCATCCAGGAAATTGAAGGAGTGGCAGATATATTGCTGTAAATAGTAAAAAACCAACGCATTGAACTGTGCAGATATATCAGCCTCGTTATTTGATTGTCTTTGAACAGAAATTTGTTGTGTGATCACAACAGTGAAGAGAAGGGGTCAGTGAAGATGTTTTGACTCTTGTGCTCTTTCATTAGCCTCTAGATCATGAGATGTAAAGCTGTTGAAAATTTAAGATCAATGTTTTTAAGGCAGAACTCTACACAACCATCCCCAAACGCTGAATTAGGGAACATATTTTGGAATAATGGTGATTCATCCTGGTATTGCAGATTTTCAGAGACAGCAAGGTGCAGCTGTTCTAGTCGCAAGCGTTAGTGGAATCAGTATTTTTTTTTCTCCCCTGTGTTGGAGGCAACTGTACAGTATGTTTGAAGGTTGAAATAAAAAGAGATGCAATCAAGTTAGTAAACAATATTCTCAGTACTGCTTCAATTGAAACTGGAGAAGCTATCAATAAGGGTCAGAGTGTGAAGGCAGCTGCTTAGATATTCACAAAGATTGTAAGTACATCTTCTGCTCCAGCTTTGTAAGTAAGCAGAAGTGAAGAGATGCAGTATTTTTTTATTTTTTAACATATAGAACATGTTGTGTAGCCTTAATTTACCCGTGTGGGCAATCTTATCATCCCAGAAAACTGAACAAGTCAGCAGATCTGTCTGTGCATCATGGCTTTGGTTGGACTTTCCTGTTCTATCCTGCATTTCCAAATCATTTGTCCAACAGCTAGAATGAAACCATGGGCATTTTTCTTTTTTATATTCACAACATTATTAACATTTTTAGCTCCAGAGGACAGACATCAAACCCAGTGTTTTGCATTTAATCCTCCAGATGTCTGGCAAAGAAAAACAGATATGAAAACATTCTTAAAAAGATTTTTTCCCCCTCACCCTTTCCTTTTTTTATATTCTACTAAAACAAAGCTCAGATTCTCAGTTGTACCCAACTAAACAAACTGTACAACTCACACATGTTTTTATCTGGGTATTAAGAATAAAACTGCCAGCAGGACAAGCACAAACATCAGATGTTCACATGGATCAGAGCAAACAGGAGCCAGGAACACATGAGGATAATCTGCTGGGCTGGGTCCAGGCTAAACGAGCTCTGCATTAATGGCCTACATGAAGCACAATGACTGGATGGCTCTTGGCTCTCACAGCTCCCAGAAGCAGCGCTAACAAGCCAAATCAAGTGGCAGAGAGAGCTGCTGACACACATACTATAGACACATACGCACATATGCACGCCACACACCTAGCTTATGCAATATTAGTCAGTGTGTAAGTGGACCACATAAAAAAAACAGCTCCTGCTTGCCGTCAAATAACAACAGCTTCCTGGTTGGATGGCAAAAATTCAGCGTGTTGTAGGCTACAGGCTTAGAAGCAAAGGCACACACTGTAACCATACCATGACCAGTGCACACTGGAGAGTACGTAATAAGGTAAGAAAGACAAGTGAGCATGCAGAGACACACAGGTTAGCGTGGTTTAAGCACACACATGCTCTAAAATCACCTTTGTTTAATACTGGATTAGATATACTGTCTCTTGTTTACCTATATGTCACTTTTTTTTTGCTCTTCTCCCCCCATTTCTCGCCCTCCTTATTTTTTTTCTCTGTCTTCTCCTTTCATGTCTTCCCATTTCGCTCTAGTCAGTCATAGCTGTCTTTTTTCTCTGTCTCGGTTGCCGCCTCCCCTCTTCCCAGCTTCTTTTTTTTTTTTGCTCTGAGCGCTGCGGGGGCAAGGAGCACAGTGGTGGCACCAGTTGCCTTTACATGCCTCACTGCACCGTCACGCTGCCTAACTCGCTTCTTATTCATGTCTCTGCGTTTCTGTCTGTCTGCAGCCATGAGTTTGGATTAACCTTCATCAGCTGTCTCATTCCATGCATACTTTTGGTCGGAGGCCGTTCTCATAGTTCCACGTGCAGCTGTGGACTTTTAACGTTTTGTTGGGAATCAAATCTTTTAATAAAACTGTTGACAAAGAAATAATTGTTTTCACTGTTGTGGACGAACATGACTACACTGTATGCAGTCCTGGCCTTAACCTTATTGATCAACTTTTGGATGAAATGCAACATCAGCTGCAGGCCAGATCTTCCCCGCTTCGCTATAAATGCTGACGCAGTTAAATGGATGCAAATCCCTACCGTCAGGTTCCAAAATCTTATTAAAAGTTAAAAGTTTGCATTAGGTTAATGCCAACAGGTTTGTAATAAAATGTGCAAAACCACATCTGTTGTAAGTGCATAATGTAGAGCAGCTTTTATAGTGTTGCTATTGCACTGCCCATCACATGGACATTAGCATTGCTGGTTGATTATCAGCTCCTGTACCTTTAGCTTTGCTTCCTTTCAGTTCGATTCAGATCATATTTCCAATATTGCTTGTTTTGGACACTTCTTTGGATAATTATGGTTAAAGTTTGAGAGAGAAAAAGAGATCAGCGAGTCAAAAACAGATTGTCAAAATCATGTTTTCGAAGGATTTTGACATCATCATTTCTACACTAAACTTCTCTTTATGTAACACCCGTCCCAATTGACATTAGAGCCTTTATGTAGAGGCAGGTCACCATGTAAAAAAAGTAGATTCATTTTGATTCATTTATTTATTTTTGGACTAACTCATTAGTCATTGTTCATTGTTCCTTCTTTCAGAAGGAGAACAGAACTGAGAAAGTGAGCATTTTCAGTAATTTACTTAAGAGAGAAAGGGACAGATTCTTGCAAAGGTAACGGCAGCCTTGGCTGCATAAACGGTTACCTACCGTTAAGGGGAATAACTAGCCTGGCTACCGCGACTTAATTTCACAAGCCCCATATAGTCTGGCCAGGAGGGCTATTCAACCGATTTCCAAAATCCCAAAAAAGTGGGAGCCAATCAGGTTTGAGCTTATTCAAAGAGGTTGGTTCAGTGCAGTGACGCGTCAGGAAGCAACATTGCTAACATGGAGCAACGCCGAGCGTTTGACACAGCGGGAGATTTTGTTTTCAGCACATTAAACAAAAAATTCTCAGTGAAACGTGAGCAACGAGGAGTCCTGGAGACATTTGTTGGAGGGAAAGACGTTTTCGCATTGCTCCTGACCGGCTTCGGTAAGAGTCTGTTAGCCCCGCTGGCTACACACAAGTCAGAAGAAAGAGCGCTGTGATTGGGTTAAGCTTTGACTGATTTAAGCTTCGACCAATCACCAACAGCGACGTTTCCCTTCTGGGAAACAGTTTAAATATTGATCTAGGCCAGACTATATGCTCGCATTATAGTCGCAATAACCAGGCTAGGGAATAACATCTTGTAGGTCAGTGGTTCTAAAACATTATCTGCCGTACCTCCTTTTTATCGGCAGTTTTTTAACAGTAATGTCACACCCCTTCTCACACACACACACACACACACAACATCACAATGCCGTATGCACCACTATTGAATGTGCAAAGAAATGTGCCATGGAATATTTTGAATGTGGCAGGACGACCAGAGGGCCCGGGCGGCGATCGATCCCACAACCTCACACACTGCCACATTCAGATGTGACAGTGTGTAGGTCCTGTCACCGTGTGCCTCCGACTGATGATGCGCCCCGGCTACTTGGGTTGTATCACTTTGGCTGACTGGCAAGCACGCATGACTTTCACCCGGGAGGTTGTGGGATCGATCCCCGCCCGCTCTGGTTGTCCTGCCACATTCAGTTAATTAGCTGCTACTTTAACTGTAGATAAAACCATGTCAGTGGCAGAAGGAATTATCCATTTTTCTGATTTTACATGAGGGTTTTAAGCCAGGAAACTTTGATGAGACTTTTTCAGTAAAACAACTCAACTATACCATTACTTAAAGGAACTATACCTGATATTATTTTAATCTTTCTAAGAAAAATGGTTTTATACGTGGTATAGTATGTGGTAAAAGGGGTAATTTTATTAAAATTAATGACTCATTGATTGCGCATATGCACGAGTTCAGGGCATTTTAGTTAGCGAAAGTGGCTAGTTTTTTTAGCATTGGCGTGACGCTCTTTCTCTGCCGGGTTAATTTTTGGAACTTCCAGACTCCGATCGGCCAGTAATAGCGTTCCCCTAGTGATCCAGAGTCAAATTATGAAAGTTAAACCCCTTAGCGAAGAAAAAGCGTCACACAAAAGCAAAAAAAAATAGCCGCTATCGCTAACTAAGCTAGCCGGACGTGAAATCGGGTACAGTCCCTTTAACAATGACCTGCTCCAGCCTCCAGCCCAGGGACAGATATGCCTCATCATATTTCTTAGTTGAGCTCTCTGTTGTTGATTCATCATTGTTTGCCTATTGTTATTTTCACAAATTTGTCCATAGTTTTGCTGGTGGTGCAAAAACTACTTTTTGCAAAAAGCCCAGCCCAACACTCCTCCTAGTTTGTAGCTGTTTCCATCAAGATTTTACCAGGTTGAATTCACACATTTCTATCCACTGGGGTTCTGAAGGTGAGGAGTCATTTGCAGGCCATTTGTTACTGTGACCAAGCAGCCGCTTTTTTAAAATGAACCTATTCAGAGAATCTTATTCCAGGAAACTTGAGGGCAAATTCACATGCTGGTCAAATTAGCATGAGGGTCAAATACAGCAAAAGCCCCGATGAGACACATCATGAACAAAATCAGTCAAAATCAGCCATCAGTGCTATGACTGGGAATTTCTGTCTGAAATCTTTACAGCATCCCCTACGGTGCAGTTTCAGAAATTTAAGCTCCGGCAGGTCTTGTGTTCTACTTAGAAGATTGGGGAACCCAGTAAGGAGCATTTTCCGGCTATAGCTGTACAGTTAAAGTGATTGCATAGTGGGGAACTAATGAAATGAGAAGGATGCTGAGTTAGGAGGAGACGGTATCCAGCTGCTCTGAGCAGCTTCTAACATCTGCCGCTGCAACCGAACTCACATGCAAGGGAAAGTCTCACAGTGTTAATGTATTTATTTCCTGTTGCTTTCAATAATATTAGAAATGAACCGCCTGCTAGCAGGTTGAACAAGCAGCCATTAGCAGCAGAGGCAGTGGTGTATTATTATGATTTATTATTACCATGTTATCATTATGAACTCGGATGATCATGACAGGGAGTATGTTAAATTTATTGACAAACAGTATTTTCTCTACATTTTTTGCCCTGCAGTGCAGTAGTTATGTAGACATTTAAGGTCCAAAATGCAATGCTTCCATGTTTCTTTTTCTTGGGTAAATAAAGAAGCAATTTGCTAATCGTCCACTGGAAACTTTAGGAAATCCTACTGAATAGTTTTGAATTCATTTATTTATTTTTTAACTCTGAAAGGAGAACAACCATAAATAACCCACCTCAGGGGGTATAAGCTGTATATTATGGATGGAACACGTATGAAAGAGATATTCAACAAGGTCATGAGTCAAATTTAGAAGAGTACACAAAGATGAAACAGCTTCTAAATTAAACAGGAATGAAAATGAAACATTGAACAGGGAAAAATCAGATCAAGAATAGAGAGATAAAAACAAAACATGTAAAACTACGGCAGTATAACTCCACAAAGGCTTTCGAGGAGGATGCAAATCATTGGTAAATCTTGGCTTGTGGTTTCCATTCCTGGATAACTTGCCAGCTTAAGATAATCCATCTGTAGATGTATTCCTTCACAATATGGAAATTTATTTAAAATCTGGAGATTTTACAAATCAGACACATTCAATATGTTCTTCCTGATGTGATGGTTCTGAATACGTGATCTATGTAGAGTAAGAGAGTTCAGTGTTCATTTCAACAATGAAAATGCAAGGAAAAAATATATGAATTAGGTAAAAAAGGTAAGATCTGACTCCACTGCCTTGCTGGTGCATGGTACATAACTTTCTAGGTTCACTAACAACTTTGCCAGCTTCTACTTGCAAAAGTCTCAATATCCTTTATTTATTTTTCTCTTGTTTTCTATTTCCAAGATTCCCTCTTTTGATTACAGTGATCAATCTCTTTTCTATCTGTGCCTATCTGAATTCTTAATAGTGTCTGAGGGTCGAGAAGGCAAAATGTATTTATCAGTTTGCTGCGTCTTCGGAGTGACATTTAATAAACATCTGTTAACTGTTGCCTAAGCGAATGCCCTTTAGGAAGAGACAGCTCACAACATAACCATAGAAAGCACAAAATCCTGAAAAACAGTTTTGAGGTCAGGTGAGGGTACAGAAAAATCACCATTTGTGACTCAAGGTCCATTTTCTTTTGCTTTATTTTTACACCAACAACTATCCAGTGAGCGAAATGTGTGTCATCACAAATAGGCGCTCTCATGTATGCCGGTGTGGGCCGCACTGTGCCATTAGCTTGTTACACACAGATGAGTAACTCTTTGTGTGGATAATGTGTTTTGGCAGGTGGCAGCGGTTATAGAGTGTGTGTGCCTTAATGCATGACCCCATGTTGCACTACCTGAGGCATTTGCACACCCGTCGAGCCACCAGCAAAACACATCTGCACTGCACCGACCGCCTCGCACACAGATGCACGTGCGTGCACCCGACAGCAGACAAGCGCGCTCATCACCATATGAACCTAGGCCGTGCTCATCCGAGCTTCTCAAGCCAGTCGGTGATGACATTAGTGGCAGCAGCTCTGAGCTGCAGGCCTGTAGGAAGTGATTAGCCGAGGAGCAGACAGGCCATGACAGCTCCGAGGAGAGTCTTGATAGGGACAGCTGCTACCCCGGCCTCAGCTCCACAGGGAAGTCCTCAGCCATACACCTCATTATTTAGGCGGAGAAAGAATGGAAGGTGAGCAAAAGCAGCTGGAACACACTGTTTGATCTATGAACGAAGAGCAAATACTGTTATTCTTCTTCCTGCCTCTGTGATTTGCCTAACTCTGCAACACACTAGTGCTACAGTTGTGTGATACTTGTTCAACTTATTGCAATAACAGTCCCAAATGTGGTTTTCATTCACTCAAATATTGCAATATTTCTGAGCACTGGAACCCACTGAGAACAACAATAACATGAACTGTACTGTCAAACCAAATACCTGTAGTATCGCCCTCACAATTACTTTACTTCTTTATTTTCAGTCCTCAAAAGGGAAGCATTAACCTGATATTTTTACAGAAGTTGGAAATTCTGCCATTACAAACAAAACGTTACTTATAAAGTAGCCCATAAGAAATAGATCTAAGCTCTGAGTTTATGGGGATCATAGGTAGTGGTATTATGATGTAATTTATTAAATTAATTAAATATGACTTCAGCCCTCCTGTCTGACCGGGTAAACCACCTGGATGACAATTATTTATGTGCGTCTCCAGTGCACCCATGCTTTACAGCCCTGAAATTTTCCGCACATTTCCCAAAAGGGGACAAATGACAACACAAATGTCACCTGGCCCCTTTTTGTTTGCTTATTTGAACAGTTTGCTCCATAACTTTAAGTCCAGCCATCAGCTTATGAATGTGCAGGTGATAGCTTTCTGCTTCAAACTTCTTTCTTCACTTGCCTGCCTACTGTTCCCCTCTTATTTGTTAATATTAAATACAAATACATGTAGTAAAATGTAGACATCATTACAGAGAAGCCTCATCTGCCACCAATTAAATTTTAACAAAATAATCCAATGTCTATATCCAACTTTTTGCATCATGTCTTACTTTCTGTGTGTGGACCATTCCTGGCTGTTTAGCTGTAAGAATGTGAGGAATCTTCCTTTTCATAATTCATGTGTTACTGCCTCTAAGGACATTTCCTTGTTCTGTATTCATGTGAGTAAACTAGTTATGTCCTGCAGCATGTGTAATTTTCTTTTGCCGTTTTGTGATATGTTGATCTCCTGCTTTCAAAGAAAACAAACAGTCTGTGTCCCTATAGGAAATGGAACGTTATTTTGTATAAAAACTGACAAAAGTACTCAATTTTCAGAAAAACCTTTAAAAGGCAATTAACAAGGAAATGGTTAAATATCGAGGGTGAAATGCTAAAAGTGCACCAACCTTGTTATCAGAATTTGTGTAAAGTTTTCAGGTGTAATTACAAAGGTTGTGAGTTGGTATATTATGTAGAAATGCAGCACAGCATTTTGCAAGAGTGGCAAGTGGTTTTTCCACATATTTTAGCCTCGGAAAAAAAAGTTTATCTCCGCAAGCTCCTTTTTTTCCCCAGTTTGTTCAGGTTTAGTCAGAATATACTGTGTAGTTAGAAAATGTTTGGCTTGAATACTTTGCACATTCCTAACCATACATCATGGTGTCATGATGTATGGAGATCGGACCCACATGTACAGAAGCTCTACAGAGGACTGGTAGGGGAAAAAAGGTTTATTGAAAGTGATTGAAGCGGGTTTGGATGATCCTGGGACCTTAGGTT
>JAVQJG010005978.1:0-13198 GCA_036024015.1 Craterocephalus amniculus | reverse complement strand
GTGCCTTCATTTGTTTACTCACCCTCATGCTGATTGAGACGTTGGAACACTTTCTTGATATTCATCATGTAGCCGGAGATATCGGGAGGTTTACATCTTGGAGGAATATTGACAAGTTTTTGTGGACTTTTTTCACCGGGCTCTATTTAGCATCGTTGTAGCCGCAGGAAAATAAGAAAGTAAACCTCCCGATATCTCCAGCTACACGATGAATATCAAGAAAGTGTTTCACCGTCTCAATCAGCATGAGGGTGATTAAACAAATGAAGGCACATCATTCTGAGGGCGGAGTATCCCTTTAAACCCCAAATTAATTATGAATTAATATTATTTCACTGTAATTTTTTTTTCTTTAGTGTTCTTTTGATTTTTCCCTTTATTTGTGTTTTTAATAAAATAAATAATATAATAAAATAAATGATAAAATAATAAAAATAAATATAAATATAAAAAATAAAAATCATTAATTCATTCAGTCAGAAGTGCTTGTTTGAGCGCAGCGCTGACCTGGGCTGAGTGCGCGGGGCGCGGCGTTATCCTCCACAGTAAGGCACTTCCTGGAATCACAGTCACAGTCTCTTGAACTTCTGGCAGCTCGTCTGCCTCCTCCCCTTCGCAGCTATGCTCCTACACACAAACAGACACACAAACGTCCAGATAAACACAACAGCAGCGCGTGGACTGATGAACGCAGGCTAACTGTACACACACTCCAGTGCAAACAGCTGATTCACAAAACTGCAGTTGCCACAAATTCAACACATATCTCAAGCAACAACGCATGTCATTGCAAGACATCATGGATTAGTGCTGGCAATGATCTAATCATACACTACACTTCCAACATAACTAGACAACAGCAGTAGCACACTACACATATCAAATACGCTGTTACCTTACCTGCTACTAATGCCACTGCATGTTATTGTGAGAGGAGAAGAATTTCAGTCACATGTAAAACATGTTGGAGACAAGCGAAGAAGCAGCATTTCATCTCAGCAGCGGATCACATGCGACTCAGAGCAGGGTCACCTGAAACCTGGCCCACCTGTTTCAGCTTCTTTGAGTCGCCTCCCGTCTTCTTGTCAGACTTCTTGTAAGCTTCGTAAAGCTTTGGGTTGATGCTGTACATGCACTCTGTCCACTTCCCGTAGATCACTTGCCGCTTCTTCTTACTGTGCAAAAAGAAATTCAGCTCAGGGAAATTCAGAAATCACTGTTTTGTTAGATGCGTGTCTGCAACCTGCGAGTCCGGAGCCACACATGGACTATCCAAAATGTCATCGGCTAAAAATGATGAAGAACCAAATCATGTTCTTATATTTAGATACTATGAAAAATGCTGGTTTTAGCAGGTTTTTCATTAAACGGTTTAATCGAAATTCCACAATACAATGACACTAAAAGTACCAGTAATAAAAAAATAAAAAATAAAAAAAAGGAATGTCACGATTATAGATTTTTCTTGGTACTATTATTGTTTGAGAAATATTCACGATTTTACAATTATCCCGATTATTATGTTTAAATTTCACAACGCTGGAAATGTATAAAATAACATGAAAACTTTTCTGTTCAGTTTTATTTGTGTATTGATGTCAAGAAAACAGAATATTCCCATTGGAATTAAGTAAAAATCCCCTCTGCTCTGGTAACAATAGAAAAACAAAACAAAACTACACAATTATATGAATGAATATGAGAATATGAAAAGATAAAAATAAATTTGAGTTTTAGGATTTTAGTTATGACAATCAAACATGATCAATTTTACATTATTAAATAAATTATGTAAATGAGTAAATAAATTCACATTATTAAATGAAGATATTTAGAAAGCTTTACGATTATTAATTGTAGCTTCTAGTACCACGTTTAATCACGTTTAAAATAAATAATCGTGACATCCCTAACTATTAGCTTTAAAAAATCCACAAATATCTACATTCCGTAGAGGAAAATCAGCATTTTGCAAAGTTTTGTTTGTCTATATTGTAATACCTGAGAACAGAAAAATAAAACTGTGGTTCCATAATAATGACAAATTTATTATTGTAGCAGTTTATGAAAACATTACGTCCTTTTTCATTATTATTATTATTATTATTATTATGTGACATCTGTGACTCTAAATATGTTTTATTTAGCTGGGCAGAGGGAAAAATGGCTCTTTGGACTGTAAAGGCTGCCGTCCTCCTCCCCTCTTACCTTTTGTCTTGTATATGTCCCTCCACTTTGTGCAGGTCTTTTCCAAACATCCCGCATGGTTTAAAGTTCAAAATGCACTTGTCTCCCGTGCTGAGGAATTTAATGGTGAGTCAATATGAGTAAACAATAATCATGAGGTCCAAAGAGCTTTAAAGTTCCTAATAATAATCAGATAACGTACCTGTGGTTGATTATCTCCACTGTTCCATACTGCTCAATCCAGAGTTTTCCCATGATGATGTTGTGCACACAGCACATTGGATTTGTCCACGTGTACGCTTCTTTATGTCTGTGACAAGAATCACAGCGTCTTAAAGGGACATTCTGACACATTTATGCATGAATTCTCATCTTTAAATTAACCTGTTCAAGATGAGGACTATTTTCTCTTCCTTACGACTGAAACACATTTCCAAAATAAATAACGTATATCTTCACAACTCCGCGAACCAATTTGATTAAGCGGTTCAGAAAATGGATGGATGGACATGTATGTATAACTGAGGTCTCAAAAAAAAAAGAGTAGACAGATTACTACAGAAGAGTCAGAATCAATTATGTGCTACTGTGTCAGGACTGAATTTACCTGGAACTAAGGATGCAAACAATTAATCGATTAATCGTTGAAAAAAAAAAAAAACTAAATCATTTGCAATTAATCGTGTTGAAAGCCAGTATTTCCACTTGACACCAGAAGAGAAGCTGTCCTCTGACCATAGACATAATAATATAATTTATTAGAGAAATTCAGCTTCTCAGAAAAATTGCCACTTATTAATTAATCAATCATTGATCGATAAGATAAAACAACTGTCAATTAATTAATTACTTTATAATTGTTTGCCTGCTCGGGACACAGTAGAAAATGTAAACGATTATCTCTTTTTATGAGAAAACCACATTACTTTCAGGACAGACGAATTCATCTTGGAACTATATTTTCATGTTTAAATAGAAGCATTATGGAGGTAAATTATCCCCAGATTTACCTTAGAAACAGCATGAAGATCCAGGATGAAGTGAACCCCAAGATACTATCATACTGATATTAAATACTTCACTACACAACCCTTTCATCTTAATAACTAGCAGGACCTTCATGCTTCATTTCAAACAAGGTAGAGTCAGAGGAGAACACATTAGCATGAGTTTTTTTTTAGTTGGAATAAAACTTTTAACCATAAAACAGCAATAGTAAGACATTATCTATAATTTGGCTGCATTTGTGCCACATTGCTTGTGTGGTTTTCTAGGAGAGGGGAAACTAGTGGTGCTGTTCTCTTGTTTTTGTTACATTCCCACATGATTGCTTGAGGTTTTAATTGCGTTTCATTTGGATGTCAAGGCTTAGTTAAAGTATTTCAGCGGAGTTTCTCCCTGTGATTTTGGTATTCCACATTTTAGGATTGATGCTTCCTGTGTATGCTTTTGTTTAACATGCATCTAATGCTGCCCCCTGTACATCCAGCACTACTCAAGAAGAGGTTACATCCAAGGTAAGATCCACCTCTGCAACATTATCAAATCACAACCTAAACCAGTGCAACAAAAACAATAAACATGCTATTGTTTTATTTAAAAAGATGCTGAAACAGAAGCAATTCTGTTCACATTTCAGGATTTTAACCTACGAGCAAACATGTTTGATGACCGGTAAAAAGCAGCATGGAGTAGGGCTTAAACACCTACTTCAATAACTCCAGTGTCATGGTGCCTTTGGGCTCCGCCTCCACACTTTTTCCCCAGAACTTCAGTTTGGGGTAAATGGAGCCATGAAACTCAAACTCCTGCTTCAGGGACTGGGCGTGGAAGGCACTGATCGGGGGGTGGTGGCTCACTTGCTCTGAGATCAACCTGTATCCTTCTTCCTCTCTTGATGAAAAAAATTAATAGACAAATGAATAAAAAGCATTTTAATCTAAATGTAGTAATAATTTCACCAGTCTCATCAGTACCTTGTGAGCTCATAAGTCTCTCCCAGTAAAGGATTAAATGGCTTTCCAGTCCTTTCCCATTGAGATGCTACAGCAGAAACAGCAAAAGCAGCCACAACCTGTCAGAGAGGAGACGTAGATAAGAGGATCTGCAGCTTTTCTTTGTCTCGGGAAGCAATACAACTGGATTTCTGCTTGTTTCTATTCATTCTTAATGAATAAAATCAACGTTTTCTCACATTTTAACTTAGTATGAAATGAACCAACTATAAAAGTAGCTGCAGGCTGAAGTCGCACATCATAGAAACATCTATGACGTTCATGTGGATGTGTTTGTGAAGAGATACAGGAATCATGTGTCATCTCTACCTGCATGCGCTCTATGGAGTCAGACAGGCTGCAGGCTTTGTGGATGAGGTGAGTGTGCTCCATGTACTCGGAGATTCTCTGAAGAAAACTCAGCGGCTCGTTAAACACAACCGGCATTGCTATTTTAGATAGCTCCTGTAACAACACACAGAAGAAAGGATTAATCCTAATTAATCTAAGAAACATCGTCACAAATATACATCAAGCATGTAAAGGGAGAAGAGACTGTGGATGAAGTCAATTTAAAAATTGAAAGAATTACAAGATGACTTTGTTCCTCCTAGATGTCTCAAATATGCAACTAGTTGTATCAGTTTTTTTACCATTATAAATTCATTCACTTTCTTTATTTACTTTTAAGTATTCATTATGATATTATTATTTCTAAGCATATATAAATATATGTTGTATTGAACTTTCTATATTTATTTGCTTAATTTTTTACTGTATTTCAAAGAAAATGCAGTCTCTAAAAAAAAGTATAAAGCAATGAAAATCATTGCAAAATTTTACAAATCTCTTAGATAGTATATGTAATTAAGAAAAGTATAAAGACAACATATAAGGAAGCATTTTGGAAAAAAAAATCATTCTTTTTTAATTTGATGCATGCAAAACTTTTAAAACCGCTTCAGACAGGTTTCTGTTGTTCCACAGTGTTGCATTGCCTCTTTTTTTAACCACACTCAGCAGCTGTTTTAGATTTTAAAGTGAAACGTTTCCTTTTCATGCAAAATGCACAGTTTCAGATTTTGCAAATCTGGGGACTAATTTGTTTAATTTAGCTTTTTTTTTTTGTTTAACAAAGAAAGTACTTGACATGTCCAGACTGATTTTAAACCAGTTTAACAGCCAAAGTGAGCACCACTCTGCATGGCTTCAGCTCGCCATGCTTTTTTAATATTTGTTTTCCTCTGTGTGGAACTCATCCTGCCTTATACTTTGGTTGGTTAATCTCATTTATAGATGCTAAGTGATGCAACAGAGGATTAATTGCTCAGAGCATCATCACCTTGAAGTCCGGTGGTATATTTACAGCATAAATTAAATTACAGATTTTGAGTGCACAGGACATATTGTGTGTCCGAAACTAATAAAAACATGAGAATGTTTATTGACCACAAGTTTTGGTTTACAGATCAATTTTTTTCCTCCTCATATGGAGCCGAGGTCAATTGTTATAATGACTGGTGATAGATATTTAAATTCCTCTGAACTAAAAGCCACTCATTCATCCACTCTGTGCTCCTCACTGTAAATAACAGCTTCTGCTGAATCAATGCAATGTGATGGAAAAGCACCAAATGTCACTTTGACTGGTGTGCAAGTCACACATGCCATCATGAATGCTGGAGGATGCGGCGTCCATGGTTTTTAAAGCACTTCAATGTTGTGGACTGACAGATGAGCTTGGAAGCAAGTTGGACTCACCATACCGATGCATTTCTTTAGTATGCTCCACACACTGAAATTGTTCCTGGAGATCGTTTCAGCAGGCAGGGTTTTCCTGGGACATGATTGCATCAAAGATTAGAGTAAGCAGAGTTTTGACAAAGCTGTAAAAGACGAGTGACTCGCTACGGTCACAGTAGCTCCAAGAACTCTGCAAACGACAACATAAAACGCTTGTTTTCTTCTTCAGGGAATTGATGTATATGCGTGCATGATGAAGCTTCAGACCTTGCCCATAGACAAAATGCATTCAGGAGAACAAAGACATGCATACACACTGTACAGAACATGCGCGATTATTTTGTAAACTGCATTCCTCAAAAGACTTCTTTTATTGCTGAAGAAATGTGATGTTCTTAGTTGAATAAAATTGTTGCATCACTTGAAATCTGAATGTTCTAGGACTTCTTTTTAGAAGAATCTACAAGTGTGCAGCCATTGGGTTAGTTATTGTTAAAATACAAAGATATCTGTCTCTGTTATCCTTATAAAAATGCCCTTTATAAAAAAAAAATACAGTACTATTCAGAGGAATGTGTTATCTCCATTCTTCGTAAATCTGGAATTACAACAGGTTGAGGATTTTGAGGGGGTCGATTATTTCTCAGTTGTCTCTGGCCAGAAGCTGTTTTCACTCAAGCTCTGCAGGCCTGATAATATCCAGATCAAATATCTGCGCAAGACACATGTTACAGAGTTTTTATGGATTATCAAAAACAGATGAGGATTATTAAAAACAGATGAGCTCATGTGTGAATAAAGCAGATAATTCTCTGGAGAGTTTACAATGAGAAAAATCTGCACACTGACGGCGACTGCTGCTCCTGTCTAACTGCCTGTAGCTATTTACTCATTTATTTATAATACAATAACAAATTACATCCAGTTCTACTATCTACACATTATTAGAGGTTATTATGACTAACAAAAAGCCTCCACCATCCATAACATGTACACAACAGTAATTGTGTAGAGATATTATGTGATGTTACATGTTATGTAAAGCAAATTAATAAAATTAGGCAGTTCTGTTTTATAACAATTATGAACCTGTTCTAGAAGAAAGGTAACAAAAAAATATGTTTGTTATTTGGCACAAATTAAAAACTGAGTGATAATAAAATAATAATCAAATAGAAAAATATAATATAATAATTGAGTAATGATAAAATAAAATGAACTTGATCTTCTAGGGATGGCAAGAGGTGCTGCTTATAAATGTAGGTTTCTGGTTCTAGATAATAAGTTAGGGGAAAAAACACTGAATTAAATTTAGCTTTCAACAGTTTACTGTTTAAATCCATAATAATGTTGAATTCAACATTTACACATTGTTTTAAAGGAGATTTTTAAAAAAGCATTTTGATAAATATATCTCCATAAAAAAATATTGCAATATTAGTTACAGGCAATATCACACAGACCCAGTTTAAATTATTAAAATTATGGCTTTTTGAAATGCTGCAAACTCCTCCCTCTTTCATTATTTGTGGTAATAAATTCCCAGAAAGCTGCAACTGGTCATCATTTCTCACTCGCAAAATGCATTTACTTTAAACTGCACACTTGACAATTCACAAAAAATATTTAAATAAATATTCTCTTAAATAAATAATTTGGTGGCAGCATCATCTCAAGCATGTTGCATCCATGTGGAATCATTTTAAATTTTCAGCAATAGTTTTAATCTCTTTTCTGGCACATTTACAGAGTGACATTTGTGCACACATCAAACCAGAGCAGTACAAACCACACCTCTGTTCATCCTGCTAATTCACGTTGAAAATGATTAAATTCAATAAGTATCCATAATTATGATTTTTAGACCAATTAGAGGTAAAAAATAATCATAAAAGGTGCAGACGTGATGCCTACCTGCGCTCCCACACCCCATTTTCCTGCGTGGAGCTGCCATCAGTCACCTGCTTGCTGTCAAACACCAGGGCATCTTTAAAACTGACCTCACAGGAATCATCAGACTCCAACCCTGATCAGGATAAGAAAAAAAGTAAAGAAACAAAGTGTGTGTGTGGGGGGGGGCACTTCTATTGATTATTGAGGCCCACATCAGCCTGTCCTACCTGTCTCAGCGTCGAAAAATTCCTCCTCGCTGTTCATACTGAGCAGAGAAAGTAACTAATCGTTACTCAGCAGTCATGTTTCCATCATCGGCCTGTCTCTCTGCACCGCAGCCGCTCCTCAAGCATCCCACACAGACAAGCACACCACCTGAGACACAGAGGGACATAAAATCTGAACATAATCCAGAGCATGTTATGACTAACACATGAACAACTCGCCGTCAAAGACTCTGCTCCTCTGAGACCCTCAGCTATCAGTTAGCTCGGCGGCTAACTAGCTGCTAGCATCGCTGCTGCATTGAGTTAAACGTCCGCTGGAGCAAAGAGTTGCTAATGACATCAACACATATTTTGGCAGACAAAAACGGACACTTAAACAAACGCTGACACGCAAGTAAATGAGATATACCTGTGAATTAATGTCAAATTCACCACAAGGGACACATAAACAAACGGAGAGTGTTGTGTCTCTGGAGCCTGGCGGAAGTGGGCGGCAAGGACATCGTGATTGACAGGCCCGTCGGCCAATCAGATCACGGCCAACAGAGGCCTAGAAATGGAAAGCAAAGAGCAGATGTTGAGCTATTTTCAACACACATTCAATAATGTGGCATTAAAAAGGCAACTCATGACTCCACCCCAGGCTGGATGGACGTGACTTTCTCATATCTGAGGCGTGTTAGTGGAAGTAACTGTTCATTATTATTTATTGTGAACTTTATAAGGTTACAAGCTACTTATGTAAGGCTCTTCAGTAACCATAACCCTTTAAAAATGTGTTTAAAAAAAGGACATAAACCCACTCTATTTAATAACTAAACCCCTTAAATTATGCAATCAATTAAAATATTGTGATATCTTTCTGTTCACCCATGACTAATTCACAGATTGCTCCACATTATTGAACTGTGATTAAATCTTTATGAATGGATTTATTACTTAGAACACAAGTAATTTGCTTTTAGTGTTTCAGCTGTAGGATAAAGAGCTCACACATGAAAATACTCTTATAGAGCACTCATTTAATTTCGTTTTATAAATATAATGACCCATAATAATGCTGTAAATCATTGTGCAACTCCACTGTCTTGAAAATGAATAATATAATATGTGTTTATAATGGATGAACCTGCTGTTATGATGTTATGTAATTTTTTTCTTCAGAAAATATATTTGTTTTTATGTTTTTATTGTTATGAGCTAAAGAGCAAGCCATGGAGGATAGAAATGGGGGGAGGAATTTCTAATAAACTGATAAACAAAATGGTTTTCTGGTAGTAATCACTCTTTCATTAAAAGATTTAAAGCTGTAACAGTTTACATTTTTTTATGCATTTTGCATTGTAAAAAGAGCAACTAAAGTTCAACTGTTTAAAATAGATCTAAGTTATTACAGGTTTGCACTTAACATAGATTTCTTTCTTTTTTCCTCTAGGTTTTAAAAAGAAAATGTAGCACATTTATGAAAGGGTTATTCCTCCCTGGTTTCTGTGCGCTTGCTCTTTCTTGATTTCCTTTTTTTCTAGGATGGACAGCACGTTGAGCAATCAGCATCTCCCCACGCCTCCTTAAGTGTCCAATAAGTGGGCAGATTGGTGTTATGACTCATGCAGCAGTATGGGATGATGGCTGTGGAGCGAAATGATTCAGGTTTGATTTAAGTCTGTGTAACATGTGCATCAGTCCGACTGGCTTATCTGGTGTGACTGTATGAGTGCAATCTCTCTGTAATTTGGCTGTGTAGCTGTGTGTGTGTACAGAAGGGAAAAAAAACAAAAAAACTATGTCCTGACACACGAGAAGACATGCCTCTGTGTGGTCCTTCAGAGTGAAGCTCGAGAAAATCCACAAGGTGGCAGCTTGCCACGTGTGATCAATTAAAGTGGGACACTTAAATTTAAATGCATTTATTTCCTGTCCTAAAATAATCCAGTCAATAGAGCTTTATGGGTAGATTTAGCAGGGATTTGGCTTGTTATGTGATCCAAAACACATGACTTCATGGGGCCAATGTCACAATAAATGTCAAAGACACTCAGTCACTCCAGCAATCTACAGAGATTGGATAACGCTAAGGACATTTTCATGGTCCTTAGTGTTATCATGTTATGTTTGTGGTCTTTTCAAGCAAAAAAAAAGATCATCAAAGTGTTGGAAAACATGGGACAAATGTGGGAAAACGTGCATTTAGGGATTTCTTGAAAAATGCATTCCCTGATATGAAAGTTTTGGAAATTTTATTTTGATCATGTGATTGACTGGACAAAAGTCTTTTCCATAAACAGAATCTTTTTTGGCGTTTGTCTCATTAATGTTTTTTTTTTTTCATGTTTAGGTTTTTATTGCTGGTATATATATATATTTATTCCTTTGCCTGGAAAGAAAAAAAACATCTCTTCCACAGATTTACTTCCATAAGGATGGATTTATTGTTGCCACTGAACTTTTTGCTGCAAAGAGCAGGACGTAAAAGGGTTTAATACACTGAGAGACTATTATTTACACATAATCATTTAACTCTTCACATAAAGTTTTAATCACATTGAAATAAAGTATAAAGTGATTTTACACACTGATAGTCGCTTTGATCAGAATTTTGATGAGTAAAATCGTTTTTTTCCTTCTTTTTTTTCCAGTGAGCATACCTCATAAGAAACTGAGAGAAATATTATTCTTTAAAAGATTGGACAGATCCTCTCTTAGGTCTTTTCAATCATGTATATATCAAATAACCAAAAACTAGCCTCTGGCAGATGTTTTGTTCTTTATTCTGATATAAGCGTTTGTATTAGTAACAGAGAGGGTGATATTCAACTTTCATGAGAGAAACAAACTGCAGAATTGGATCTGTGAGCATAAAAGTCCTATTTTGGTCATAGTAACCGGAAGTCAGCTGCCTCGATGTGACATCTGTTTCTGAGCTCTGAGGAAAACTTTCAGTCTTCAGGATGAAGAGCAGTGTGTCGGAACTCCCCATTTAGTGTGAAAGCTGTAATCTGCTGGGATTTTGTTTTTGAGTGGGTCAATATTTAGATAATCTTGAATTAATAAAAAAGCTTAATTCCTGTTCAAAAAGATTTGGATAAAAAAGAAAGAATGAACAAAGACTGTGACAAGAGCGCAAAAAATGCGCTCCGCAGCCAAAAGCAACCCAAGACGCACCAGCAGGTCCAGAAGAAGAAGAAAATGGATCCATCCACCAAAGATGCCCAGACTGGCTCTGATATAAAAGAGTCGCGTCCAGGTGAGATGGAGTCCGCGATGGACGGGAAACCGGCGGAGCTGCAGGGAAAGCCGGCGGGGAAAGCGTCCTCCGGTGCCGGTGCAGAGCACCCTGGCGCGCAGAGGAAACTTTCGGACGACAGCAATGCCTCCGAAGACCTGAGTAAAGACTCTGGCTGCATGTCTGGGAAACTCTCCTCCTCGGACAGCAGCTCGGAAATATCCGACTGCGCCTCGGAGGGCAACAAGCGCGACTCCCCGAGCAGCGATAACGACTTAAGCTGGATAGAAGGGAGAGCTTACGTGAGACCGGACGGCGAAGGGACAGGCGCTGGTGATCCGCGCGCAAAAGTGACAGCTACCTGCGCGCTCCAGCCGGATGCTGCTGCCGCAGCGGGCGGTCTCAGTCTGCAGAACTCCGCGGGGCAGTTCATGGATTTCATGATGGGGGGAATAACCGATGATCTTGTCAGAGAACTGGAGGACATGAGATCAGAGAACGAGTATTTGAAAGTAAGTTTACTCTAATTGGATTTATTTGTTAAGGACATAGTTGGCCATTTTGATTCAGTTAGCGTGATATGCAGGAGGAATGCGTTTGAACTTCTTCTATGTTGGGTTGGCATGTTTAAGTGATCTCTCAGAGCTCCTGAATCTCAAGACTAACCATAGATCGATTATCTGTACATGCTAAGACCGTCAGGCTTCAATAGTTATTGCAGGGAAATGAGAAAACGTTCTCATGCAAGTCTCATGAATCACGAGTGAAACATTAAAAATGATCAAAGGAGTCTAATGAAACGGAGTAACCTTTCTCTGAGTCAAGATAAGAAAAATTACACTGCCAAGTCTTAACATGTGGCTTTTAAAAGAAGGGATAGTCTTGTAACATGAGTAACTTTCACATATATTTAACTGGTGTCCTGTTTAAGGTCGAAAATCCATAATATCAGAGATTGAAACATGATTTGTAAGATGATATAAAGTCAATGACAAAAAGAAAGTTATTTAAGATATAAGGGTTTTATGTATGAGAAGATGATAAAACAACCACCTGATCCTTAAAATGAGGCAAATGCAACCTCAAATTAACAACAACATAGGAAACATTACTCTGGTGAACTAGGACCATTGTCCTGCTGCATGATCCAATTTGGGCCAAGCTGTCAGACAGACAGATGGCTTCAGATTTCACTCTTGAATACTCTGCCTTACAGGGGAGTTTATCCTCCACTCAGAGACTAAGGTGTGCCCTTCACCCTCCACCACAGCACTTAACTATTATATTAGGTTTCTGGGCTGATACTTCGGTCTTGTCTGTCCAAAAGACATCGTTCCACAAGTCTTATGGCCTGTTTGCATCAGTACAAACCAGGAAGCTTTCTTTAGGCATTTTCTAATGGTTCCATATTAAATGTTAATATTTATCATGCAAACTTAAGTCTGAGTCTGAGAGCGGTTTCTGTTTGAACAATTTCTCTGGTCATTGCATAGTCTGACTTTGGGGTGAGCTTGGGGGCATATCCACTTCCAAGTCTGGCAGCTGCTATGAATGTTTTCCACTTGTGAATAAGCCCTCAC
This sequence comes from Craterocephalus amniculus, assembly GCA_036024015.1. Classification (NCBI taxonomy): domain Eukaryota; kingdom Metazoa; phylum Chordata; class Actinopteri; order Atheriniformes; family Atherinidae; genus Craterocephalus; species Craterocephalus amniculus. Next base: position 351 of record JAVQJG010005978.1, on the reverse strand, counting down.
TGTAAAATGAAGGAAAAGGCCTTCTAACCCTTCCCTGATTGATAGCAACAATTGCTTCTCAAGGCCACACCTGAATGCTCCAGACTAGCACAGGTGATCATAGGAGTAAATGTATTTGATTGGCAGCACCCGGCTGATGCTCACCCTGAAGTCGCATTTTCCTAATTTTGCAAACTCTGATTTTTTCAAACAAAAACATGTCTCCTTTAATGGTTTTCCAGCGATATGAACAAAATTTCATATCTCTACAATTTTTTCCTGAAAGATTATATTGTATATATATATATGCTATATCATGATTTGTATATATATATATATATATATATATATATATATATATATATATATATA